>JAJJMB010012638.1:1962593-2049757 GCA_023531105.1 Papaver atlanticum
CGGAGGAAGCCATTGTTCCATGAAAAGTGGTATAATTCTATTTTTATTATTTATTGCAATTATTTTACATGATTTTTTGCATAGAACTTAAAAGAAAAATTGGTTTTTATTGAGTAGTTGTGAAGTGTTTTGATGGGATATGCTTGGTTTTAATACTTTTGATGTTTCATACTTCGTGCTTACAATTATTACTTCAAGAACCAAATTAGAGGAAAATATTAGAATCACTTTAAAGAAAAATATTGCATGAATATTGATTAGAATTTATCAAATAATTGGTCAATGGTGGAATCCAAAGTCTCGGTGTCTTTTTTTATAATTTGATACAATTTTATTTTAGTTAATTTGAGTCTAAAAGAATCCTTCACAAGTTCGAGCATCGAATCCTATTACCACTATTTTTACTACAATTAAAACTCATATCAGATAGTTATGATGAATAATAAATGATATTTTTGTGACTTTACGGGACGCAGGGGAAGCTGTTTTAGCTCAGAAGACGCTGAATCAAGAGCTTGTATAAAAACAATAAGATGGGCCCAATATTGCCGACAAGGTAATCTAATCTTTCCCAACGAGAGTTCGGACGTCATAAGTGGAATGAATGAGAAACATTTTTCTTTGAACCGGAGATGCAAAGCTATTTTGCTTAAAGGTTTGAAATATAATGATCATTTTACTAGTTCTTCTTTCTCTTATATTTTCTCTTATATTAGAAGGAGATGTAATAATGTAGCAACCAAACTATCTAAATATCTTAACAAGGTCAATGATGCAGTAGTAGATTCTAGAAATTGAGATAGTCAGAGGAAACCTATATCCTACAGTAGAATTCGATAAATTAATCATCGATAAATTAATAGGTTCGCTAAAATAATAAAATCCTCTGGTCCAAATTAGACTTGTATAAGCTTAATTTTAACTCGATAAATTAATAAATTCGCTAGAATAATAATTTTCTTTGGTCCCGAGAATATTAATTTATCGATGTTTTACTATCTATGGTTGGAAAAACTTTGTAATCCAAACAATGTAAACTTATTTTTCTTAGTTAATTTTTTTTTTTCTCTTTCCCACCCTTTCTTTTTAATAAGTAAAAGATTTATTCCAAACTAGCGAGAGTACAACAAGATATTTTTCCCTTTTACAAGACCCTCCAGAATTTTACTTTTCAAAATAACACTACTGGAATTACTTGACATATAATTTTTCTTTTGTGTTCGACTCCATTTTGCTAGTTTATCCGCCTCCATCACTTTTCTTTTCTTTTCTTTTATTTACAATTCCTATTTACATAATTAACTTCTACCATATGAAAATTACACAAAAAAGAAGACACATCATTTAAGGTTGTTTGTGTAGAATGGGCCAAATTCCACACTTCACCGTAAAGCACAATTATAGGGAAGGGAATCAGGCGGCAGACGAACTAGCAAACAAAGCCGCGGATGACAGTGCATTAGCAAACCTATCGACAACCATTTGGGATCATATAACACCATCGTGTATTAGTCCTATTGTAATGGAATATTCTATAGGTACAAAGTACCCCGTGTAATTTCGTCCTAATCTTAATAAATCTTATGCTTCAAAAAAACAAAAATTAGGTTGTTTGTGTTCTCCAATCACACGACGTTGCCATCATGGTTTTTAAAATCGTGCGCGTGCGATTCACGATTTAACTCTGAGAGTCTCGAACTCAAGACCTTTTGTGTCATACGATTGCCTTCCAACCAAACTTCCACTTTCCTATTTGCTGATACTGAACGAAATTTATTAGTATATACACTTTCAGGTACCAAAACTTGGCAAGAAAATATGATCTTTGCTAAATACTCCATACATTTCATAAAAATACATACGACCATGAATCTTCGATTTACGCTTTAAAATACGATTCGATTCTAAAAATTGAAAAACAATTCGCTCCATTTACTATTTCACAAGCTTGGTTGCCATCTTGTTCAGCGAATTTGCTGCATCCTTGCAATTTGTTCTTATCTTTACAATCCCTGCCCTTTCAGGTGGGCCTAAAGTTTTAGTCTGGTCAAGCCTATAAGTTTTGAGAAACGCCGAAGAGTCGAGTCAAGTTGAACCGGGCGCGGGCAGCTTTAGCTGTATATAAGTTTCTTTGTTCATATCGCCTGCCTGATATAGGACATTCTCCTTCTCTCTGTTTCTTCTCCCTCCACTTTTTTTTCTTTTTTAAACTAGTTAGGGTTTTTATATGGTTTTAAATTTTGTTCGATTCTGGCCTGGGCGTTTAACAATCATCTAACAATCAGAAGTAGAGGAAGAAACTCGTGAACTCGCAACAATGTCAGCTCCTTTGAGGTAATCTCTCGCTGTTACTTAAGATCTTATAAGTAGTATTTCTGTTTCTTCTTGTATTTCGATTTCTTTGTTGGATTAATTAGGGTTTTACATCTCTTCAGAAAAATGGGTCCTCAATTTAGGCCAAGGAGGTTGTTGATGAAAGTTGGAAGACGTCAGTTAAACAAGGAAGTTTGTTTTCAATCGGTTGGCTTGCGGGGATTGGTATAGGGTGGTGGTCGCATAAATAGAGTCATGGAAGAGTATATTGTTATTGAATATATTTATATGTTATTAAGAAGAAGACTTGTCTTCTCTTGGGAACCTCTGGATTACCTATTGTTCTAGATACATATATATGCATGTTTAAGCTCAGTGTTCCTATATTGCTGGATTGTTTCTCTTTTAAGATGCCTTGGATGTTTCACATAATTTATCACGGCGTGTTGCCTTAACCAAATTGTACCCATGAGCGTTTCTTACAGTTACCATGAGATCTATTTACAGCTAACAGATGTATAATTCTTAAGAATTAAGCATCCCCATACAAGTTTGTTCTCTTACTTCATTGTATTTTCAACTAATTCATAACTGATTGAAGGTTCTAAGCTTCCTTATATTTGATTTAGATCTGTTAAAAAGTTTCTAGTGTTTTAGATTCAAAACTCCTTTCTAGAAAATAAAGAGATTTTGATAGTTGTGACATGGAGCATTCCTTAGCTGATTCATAGGAGAAAGATAGGATTGCGCTGAGTGTCCAGATTAAATAGATGATGATAGAGGCAGGTAGAGTATGATTGTTGCTCCTAGGATGGACTGAATTTTCGGAGATTCTCTGGGTTAATTGAGAAGCTTTGAGATAACTTGATGGACAGAATCCTTAGAGATGTCATTATACTATAGACTTCAAGTTAGTTTGTATGCATCTATGGGGAGCTTATATCAGTTGAACAAAGTCGAGTCAGGGGAGTGATTGGTTGTGATCCTAATGACCCAAATTCTCTTTCCGAGAGAGTAACTTAGTTCGCACTGAGATGGTTCTTTCTAGTACCTCTGGTACTCAGGCCTCTCTTCCAGTGACTCTGGTGCTTAGCTTTGATACTGTGACCAAATCCCTTGTTTTTTTTTTATGACGATGCGAAAGCTGGGCCTGTACTGTCACCAAGTTTTGGTCAGAGGAAATGTGGACCAGTGCATGGTTTATATTTCTCTAGTAGATATACAGTGTTTCCCTGTACAGCACTTACGTACCAGTGTATGGTTTTAATTTCGGTAGTTATACAGTGTTTCCCTGCACAACACCAATTTAAGGTTTTAATTATAAAATTTCACTTGTATCATCCTTTGCCTGGTGCATATGTAGAGAAATAAAAGACATGATATTCTTCTTAGATCAAATTCCTTTTATTTTGGTTCATTCATTGTGATTTGGAGTAGAAAGTTAATTATGGACTTTGATTTGGAGTAGAAAGTTAACTCTGGACTTTAACTAGGTGTATTTAGTAATAAATGGAACGCGGGGGATTATGTATATTGTTCCTTACTATGCTCTCATTTTGAGCAACATCTGTTTTTGGATCAGACCTGAAAGATCAATTCCGTTGTGAATTCGCCTAATGTGTGTTATTTGGCTCTTGAAAAAATTGTTAATTTTGGTTTGCACGGCTGAGATAGGAGAAAACAGAACAGATTTTTTTCCTCAGTTTAGGTGAATCTTAAACGTGTTAGTCTAGACTGTAACCTCCCTCCGCAGAAACTGAAAAACAAACATGTACAGGCTTCCATAGTGTTTGGTGCAGCAAGTTTGAAATCACCGTCGATTCGAGGAATTTCATGAAACTGAGTTCAGTTAATATAAATTATGTTGATTGTTCAGTTAGTGTTTTTAGAGAAAATGCTTAGTAGGATAAGAAATTGGACCGCAATAATGCTACCCTGAATAGCCAGTTAATCTTTCACCTGTGACTATGAATAGCTAGTTAACGCTTAGTAGTTTTGGTTTTAATTCAACTTGCTTTTCTGTAACTGTTGTAGCTGGGTTTTTTTATCGGTAATGAATTTGGTGCTCATGAGCTTCGAGCTCAGGTTGTAGCTTGAATCAGTTATGTGCAGTATAATTGCAACCAGACTAGAATAAAGGCTATATAAGCTATGAAGGTACTTTTGGTGTACTACTTCTTGCATCTCTCCAAATTCTAAGTCTAGTTGATTTGAAAAACCGCGCTTGGATTCATGGGACAATTTTTTTAGTAGGAAAATTATGTACTACCCCGTAAATTTTGGGTCACAGTGATAATTTTCTATTAAAACATTGCCAAAAAAAAAGGGAAAAAAAAGAGAATATCACTAGACAATGCACTACGTTAGAGCTTCTCCAATGGAATGTATGTGAAGATAAATGTCTAAGTCCATATAGGAAAGACATTCATTTCCCTAAATATTTTCTCCAACCTAAACTTCTTAAATCAATGTGAATATGATATGGCTTCATTTTTGTTAGACATTGTGGTGAATGTGAAGTTTTAGACATTCAACTTGACAATGTCATTCTATCCTAGTAAGCTTTTGCTTACTAAAATTAATTCTAATATATTAAATAACTCTTTTTAGCTCTAATAAAATATAAAGTTAGTAAATATAAAAAATGCATTTAATCCATAAAAAATCACAAACAACACCATTGGATATGAACTACTTTCTCCCCTAAATTTAAGAAAAAAATTGGAATGAGGATGTCTTGTTTGCGTTGCCACCTAGAAAACACACACAATCACCATTGGAGAAGTTCTTAGTAACTTTTGTGTTTCAGTGAAAATTTCAAGCCACGTGTGATCATTTATTATTTTAACCGATTGAAATTTTTGGTGTCGCCGAGTTTTGAAGTCGGGTTATTTGTGTCATCACCTTTTTTATTAATAAGAAAATTAGGTATAACCTAAGCAACAATCATGTGATTTGCATTAAGCAAAGATCGAGTGATATCATCCATACTGACAGCAAAACGTGAGTTATCTCTTGGTTACTACCTTGATAGCTAGCATTTTAGCATAAAGAAAATCTTCCTTGCGAATCGTTTCTTGTTAAAAATCTTTAAACTTCCTGAGAGAGGCCATATCTTGAGCTTCAATCTCAGCATTCATGTGTTGCATTTTTTTCCCGGCTCCATCGAAAGCCAAATCATCTCCTTCTGGCATCCTATTCTCTCTATTGTGTCCTTGATGTCCTGCAGTTTCTTGCAAAATTCAATATCAATTAGAGCAACATACTGGTAACTTTTTTGCCACGGTAAAATATTGGTTATAACCAGGTTTCACAGAAAATAGTAATTTTGTTTTGTGCTAAACTGGCATTTAGTGGATGGAAACTCGAAAAAGACTGAACTCCAAAACTAGATATGCGTCACACTACCAAGGCAGGCATTAAATGAACAGAGAGTGATAGGCGCCGGATAGAAAGGAACTCCTAAAAATAGGAGGAGATGCAATGCCAGCCAGCCCCACCACCAGCTCCACCATTCACTGCTGCTGCCTCATTTTACTCCACACAAACATAACACCACCGACACTGGCGGGTCAAAACTCTCATTTTCATTTGTTAATTCAGTTCGAGATGAAGTCATTATCGTTTGTTTTACTTCTTTTCTTTCAATCGATTTTTAAACCCAAAATTCGTAAAGTTTTGTCCCCCCTTGTCATTTCGTCTCACTTTTCCCTACTTCAGGTGTGAGGTGTTGGGTAAGCAACTAAATTACCACGTCCCCTCCTACTTTCTAGTCCTATGTACATTGGCATAGTTTCTCCATAGATGGTTTTTTTTTAGCGTACGAATGACTTTTAGCCTGCTTGGATATCGGAACAGAAGTGTTTTTGTTTCTCCCAAATTAGAAGTTATAAGCTGAAATCAGAAACAAAATATTTTTGTTTCACAAAAAGTTAACTATTTTGCTTCGAAAAGTCATTCTGAAACTGTGTATCCAAATTAATTTCTGATTTTTCTGCTTCCAAAAGTCAAAAAATAATTTCTTGAGTGACTTCCAAACTTGCCATCATACTATCTTTTACGAATATTTTCACCTACAACTTCTGATTATGGAGAAGCCAAAAAAAGCACTCCCGCTTCTGGTACCTAAACATGTGATATTTTGGGAGATAAAAGAGAGTAGACTTGTAAATTTCCAATTACTGTGATGGCATTTTAAACTGTTAGGAGCTGCTCTATGCCTTTAATTAAGATGTGGTTGTCGGTAAATAATGTGTTGCCCAATAAGTTGGATCTAAAAATATCTAGTAGGTTCATCGCTATTTTTGTGGCACCGTAAACGCCCAAAATTATACCCAAAATTAGACGTACTTGTGACCCTGTAGTCACGAGTCACGATCCCACTACGCATCGAATAGAGTAGCTGGGTAGGGGAAGAATATCTAGTGAGAGTTTTAAATTAGAGAAAATCAAAATAATGTCGGTACTACACTACTAATGCAGATCAGGGCAGAATCTCTTCTAAATAAAAGTTTCTGGAACACATTAATCTATTGTTTAATGTTTTTCTTTAATCTAACACTAATCATAATTTAATATCATATCAGTAAATAAAGTGTTTACTTTCATGTCATTAATGTTACATCAAGTTATGCGACTTGTACGATAGCATGAGTTACGGAGAAAATTTAACTATGGTCTGTCAATTCTCCTGGCACGATAAGCTCAAAAGCCGCCAAAAATCCATCTCCTATGGGGAATAACATCCCTTGTCTTAGTGGAATGGAAATTCGGTTTTCGTCAATTGGATTTCTCGGTTCACCACCCAGGCAGGCACCCATAAAACACCCTAATTGGTGGACCTAAAATGTTACTTACTGAAATTCACTAGCCAAAGCTTACTTATATCCCCACATTCTAGCCAAGGGTGGATGATTATAGTGGTTGTTTTTGGTTAGAATATAACTAAGGAATTTACAGTTATATTACCATAATGCTTAGCCTTGAAATATCCCAACTCCTTTGCTCCTAATAATTTCTACACTCGCATAGAATAGTAGATGTTTTAACAGGGTGTTTAGCAAAAATTCAGTTGGAGAGCACATTTGTAAAATGATTTTTATAAACAATAAAAGTTAATTTCCAGTGGAAATCTAAGCATCTCAATACTTCTTTCCATATGAGCAATTTAGATTGTTCATGTCTTGTATAACAAGAATATTTGACACCACGACAACAACGGTGCTAGATAAACCGAATTTTACACCGAGAGTTATCCTGAGAGGGGCATTGACGGAAGAGATTAAAACTCTCAACATTGGGATTAGGAATGGGCAGAGTGGGTCCTATTTCCTATTTCAGTCGGGATAAACTTCGGTTATTTTTTTCGGTGAATCTATCTTTATTGCCACGACAATTACCTAGAACCAAGACTGTAACTCTCTCATTCAGTTCTTAATTATACTCTATTAAATTCATTTTTCTCATTACAAATTTTTTTCATGGTTGTCCCAATATTGCCATCTTGATAGATATATACAATACCACTAGATTTGCATCGTGAGGATGCAGATAAAATAAATATGACATGTGAAGAGGGTTTTTGAAAATCAGAAGCCCAAATGTTTTTGCTTCTCGAGAAACAAAAATCAACCTTAAGAGTCTAAGCACAACAATTTGCTTGGATGCCTGAAATTGTGTCGCTAAATTAGCTCCTGACTTTTTTGATTACAAAAGTTCAAAAATAACTCATAAAAATGTTTCCAAGCTCGTAACTCTATATTTTGACATATAAAAGCCATTTGAATTTGTATTTTCAAACTAACTTCCATTTTCTAGACATAATCGGTCGAATAGTAACTTTTCAAATGGTATTTACAGGGGGTTAGTCAATTGAGATTTATAGGGAATTTTAGAGACATTTCAAATCTCTTGTTAGTCGATAGAGAGTCTTCGTAAATCGTTGAGAATTTCTGTTATTGGATAGTGACATTCTGAAAGTCTTTACAATTCTCTGTTATTGGATAGTGACTTTTTGAAAGTTTTTAGAATTCTCTGTTATTGGATTTGAGATTTCCAAATCACTGATTTAAGGTTATGGGGGATTTTTAGAGACTTTTAATTGAAAATATACCATAAAAGGCTTAAACAAAGTCTCTCCAAAATATATGTGATATTTGGAGAGACTTTAGGATATTTAAAAAAAATAAAAAAAAATAAACAATAAAGAAATAATAATAAACCAAACAAGCTATAATAAATTCCGTTCATATAAATCCAAAAACTCCACATTATGCGAGATCTCAACCCATGCATTATATTCGTGTTGGTTTAATTTTCAGTTGACAAAATAGTCAAAAATTCTATTAGGCACGCGTATATTTATGATTTTTCATTGTTATATATAATTATTTATTTTTTGTATTAAATCTATGAATTATTTATTATATATTAATTTTATAAATTTGTTTTTCTTCTTGTTTGATGTATATAATAAGGTAAAATTCCTATATATTTTTAGTAGGAAATACCATATGGTCCTAAAAATAATATATTAGAGAGAGTATAGTCCAGTTGACCTAGTCAACTGTCTGTTTGGTCCATTTTTAAAATATATATTACTGTTTGGCCAAAGAAATTATGGTTTGGTCCTAGGATGACATCATCAATGAGGTCATTTTTTTTAAATAGTGGCAGAAATATCCTTCTGTTTCCATATATATAGAAAAAATCAAGAAAATATCTCATTTTTTAGAATTACTTTCTCTTTCCTCTGTTTTCAGATCTAGTTTTTCTTTCTCTTCATTTTTTCTTTTTTTTGCTGGTGATGATGAAGATGATGAAGACGATAATGAACAATGAAGATTTTAGGTTTTTTCTTCTCTGCTACTTCTGTTGTTGTTGAAGATGATGATGAGGACGATGAAGATGATGAAAACGACGAAGATTTTGTGTTTCTTCGTCTCTGTTGTTGTTGTTGCTGCTGTTGAATATGATAAAGACGATGAAGATGATGAAGACAACTAATATTTTATGTTTTCTTCTTCTCTGATGCTGTTGAAGATGATCGAGACGATGAAGACGACGAATTTTTTATCAGGTTTTTGTTCTCCGATCTGTTTTTTGTTCTTCGATCTGATTTTGTAAGGTTTTTGTTATGTGTTCATTTAAAGAATGAACTATATTTTCAGATGTTTTTATTAGGTGTTCATTCTTTCAAATGAATTCCGTTTTTGTTCATAATAATGGATGTTTGCTGCTCGTGTTGGTGATGAACTCTGTTGAAGAATCTTGATTTTGATGATTTGTTGCTCGTGTTGAAGATGACAAAGAATTTTATTTTGCTGTTGTTTGAAGATGATGAAGACGATGAAGTTCATCGAACATAATGAACTCAAATCTGTTGCTGTTGAAGAATGATGAAGACGATGAAGTTCATCAGACAGAATGAACTCGTGTTGATGAGATGAACTCGTGTTTTGATGAAGATGAACTCTGATTTTTATGGATTTATTTTTTGTGTTCATGTAAAGAATGAACTATGTTTTTAGATCTTGAATTATTAGGTGTTCATCTTAAAGAATGAACTCAATTCTAGGTTTGAATTAGTTAGTTTTTGATAGGTGTTCATTTTGTCGAATGAACTTTGTTTTCTTATAGGTTCTATCAGGTGTTCATTTGAAGAATGAACTTTGTTTTCATATAGGTTTTATCAGTCGTTCATTTGAAAGAATGAACTCTGTTTTCATATAGGTTTTATCAGGTGTTCACTTGAAAGAATGAACTTTGTTTTTTTGTTATAATAATGAAGTTTTGTGTTGTGTTCATTTTACAGAATGAACTTTGTTTTCATATGTGATTTAGTTTGGTTTTACTAGGTGTTCATTTGAAAGAATGAACTCCAGAGTTCATCAGACAGAATGAAATGCTACAAAAAAAAAAGTAGGAATTAACACGAAAGGGTATTTTGGTCCATTTAATATTTTTAAATAATTATGGACCAAACAGGAATCGTGTTTTCCCGCTGAACCAAACTGTTGTGGTCCCAAATATAAATGGACCAAACGATTATTTACCCATATTTTTATCTCAATGACTCAATGAGATTTCCTAAAAATCACTCAGAAAGTACCCCAAAATCAATAGACTTACAGTGAGTCTCCCCAAATCTCTTACAAAAAAAATTCTTTTGATATCTCTAAAAATCCTAATTGACTAACCCCCTGTTAGTTTTTCCAGAAGCAGAATTAAATCACAAAAGTTAGAATCCGAAAGATTTTGCTTCGTAGAAAGTTATTGATTACTTCTCCAAGCCATTTGAAATCATCTCGCCAAACTCATTTCCAGTAAGTCGAAAAGTAACTTCTCACCACTCAAACACCGTACAAATAACTAAACCTAACACGTGATAGCACAAACCAAGGGCAACATAACCGAACCAGAACTTGACACCTACCTGAAAGTGAAAAAAAATAGTACTCCCAAGTAAAATTCTCACTCAATAACTAACTTACCCTACAACCCTGGGTAATTTGATAAATCTAGTGATGAGATCCCCCATCCATTAATAACCCTTTTTGACTTTACACGCCATTTTCGCTTCAACTAAAACAAAAACAAAAACAAAACAATCCCTTATAACACGTTCAAACAAAGTAGCAGTAGTAAGTAATAGTACCTCATCATCATCATCATCAATAACCAAAATAAAAGAAAAACCCTCCATGAGAAAACAACTACTACTAGTACCAGACAGACTAGTATTGACTGAAATCAAAATCAAAGAGATAGATAGATAGAGTTTGTTATTCTTATGATGTAATGTTTCTTGTTACAAGAAGAAAAATATGAAGAAGAAAAAATTATCAAATTCATTTTAAAAACATCATCTTTCTCCTCTCCTCAATCATCTGTCTATCTATTCATCTATCCATGGCTTCTTCTGGTTATTATCTGGTGGTTTTGTTGTTTGGTTTGTTCATGTTGATGATTTCATTTGTTGAATCTCAAACAACAGATCCAAATTCAGAAGAATGTAAAGGTAAATGGGTATATGTTAGAAAACTCCCAAGCAGTTTCAATCTAGATCTTTTAGTAAATTGTTCAAATTATCCATTATATGATGATTTCTGTCCACATTTAGCAAACCATGGTCTGGGTCATAAAACACATAACCGTTCACATTCATGGTTCAGAACTGATCCATACATGCTTGAACTTATTTTCCACAGAAGAATTCTTGAATACCCATGTCTAACTACAAATCCTGTTCAGGCTGATGCTATTTATCTTCCGTATTATTCTGGTATTGATGCAATCTCGTATTTATATGGTTCTGATGTCAATTCAAGTGCTCATCATGGTCTGGGTTTGTTTGATTTCTTGAGTAATGATTCTCCTGAGATATGGAATAGGAATCATGGGTTTGATCATTTTTTGGTTATGGCTAGACCTGCTTGGGATTTCTCACAGCCATTGAGAAATGATCCTGTTTGGGGTACTTCGTTTTTAGAGTTGCCTGAGTTTTTCAATGTCACTGCATTGACACTTGAATCTAGATTCTGGCCGTGGCAAGAGCAAGCGATTCCGTATCCGACTTCATTTCATCCGCCGAGTGTGTTGCTGATGGAATCTTGGATTGAGAGAGTCAGGAGAACACATAGAACTACTTTGATGCTTTTTGCTGGTGGTGGGGGTGTTTCTGCATCACCTAATATTCGGCACAGTATTCGTGTCGAATGCGAGAATACTACTAGTGGTGGTGGTGGTGGTGTTGGTGGTAATAATTTTACCATCAGTGGGAGTATTTCTAAGATATGTGAGATTGTGGATTGTTCTAATGGTGGGTGTGACCATGATCCGATTAAGTATATGAGACCAATGTTACAGTCAAGTTTCTGTCTACAACCGCCTGGTGATACGCCGACTCGGAGGTCTACATTTGATGGAATTCTTGCAGGATGTATACCTGTTTTCTTCGAAGATTCTTCTGCGAAAACGCAGTATGGTTGGCATTTGCCGGAGAAGCAATTTGATGAGTTCTCAGTGTTTATACCTAAAGAGGAAGTGGTATCCAGAGGGTTGAGGATTGTTGATGTTTTAACTTCGATTCCGAAATCTGAAGTTAGGAGAATGAGAGAAAAAGTGATTGAATTGATACCAAGGATTATTTACAGAAGACATGGAGATTCAATGGGTTGGAGAACAAAGAAGGATGCTTTCGATATTGCTATTGAAGGTGCTATTCGGAGGATTAAATCAAGAATTTCTGTAACAAGTGACAGTTAAGTTAATATTCCCCGAGTCTGAATTTTCCTGTTACATCTTGAAAACCTTTTACTAGTATCATCAGATAGTTGCTCATTTTTGTTTGAATTTATTAATTTATTCCACTTCATAAATCTATACAGATAAGAAGTTGTGAAAATCAGATAGAATTTTACATTCTTTCAATTCAATAATAAAATCAGTTTAACTATACTCTGTCTGCTTAATCTTCAGTAATTTGATTCCATATTTTTGTTGTTAGTGTAAATCTTCGTACCTGGATCGCTTAATCAGTTCTTGAACTTTGTTTCGTCGCCTATAATAATCCAGAACCCTGTTTCTGATCAGAAGGAATGATGCATTGCTATATGATATGGAGAAACTCAATCAATGTACAAATAGAGTTCTTTTATTGAGGGCGAAACAAATGAATAGATTATTTGACTGCAGAGTGTAAGAAGCTTCTACAAAATCCTTAACGGCAAAAGGTAAAGGAAATTGGCATACAATAATTATCTCCTGCACAACCTCTTGAATCCTTGTATGTATCTGAAGGGGAGCTCTGAGTCTCTGACGGTATGGGATGTTCAATCATCTTATGGCTTCATCCCTTTGTTCCCATTTCATTCTTTCACCCCCATCTCATAATTGTTGAACCCCATGTTAGGCCAGCTCCAAAGCCGGAGGCCGCGATTGTATGACCAGGTTGGACCTTACCACTCCGAACGGCTTCATCCAACGCCAAGGGAATAGATGCAGCACTTGTATTACCATAATTTGCCAAATTTGAAATTACTCGTTCTGATGGGATCTGTAATTTTTCTGAAACTTTATCGATTATCCTTTGGTTTGCCTGCATTGAGAAATTGAAGTATTAGTAAGTAAATAAAATGTGAGGCTTTTAGATGAAAAGGTTGTCATTTGAAGATAGATAAGCAGTGCAGTGGCAGTGGTGCAGTACTACTTGGTCTGCGGTTTGTTTCTGGTAAACTTGTAGAATCATTCATGTCAGGAAATTGATTACAGATGCAGGGGAAATAGAAGAGGCGAAAAAGGTGCAACTGACTGCTTTACTGCATGAATGCTCTTAGAATCTAAGAGAGGAAAATTATATTATACAGTTTCTTGTATGCAAATTATCACAAATTTTAGAATTTAAGTAACCGTGAGAATTTATCCAGTTTCATTGAAACGCAGTTTTCTTTATTCATTTTCTGTTTTGAGTTTAGGGGTGTTTTCTAGAGCAAGACTTTCAGAAGAAAACAGATATTGTAAAATAATTTATACCTGGTGAAGAAGCAGCCAGTCGACATCAGAACTTGTCATACCGGCTTTTCCCAGGGCGGATTCAATAGATTGTGGCACACACTTTACGGCGAAGCGGAAGACCTCTTGGCCATTCATTTGGATGCACGAGTAAGAAGATCGTTTGGGAGGGAAATCTGCCGCTGAACCATTTGTGCCTAGTACATCCTCTTGGTCATTGTCTTCTCTCATTGTTGCATTTAGGTGCCTGCAAAAGTAAGCAGGTGAATTTGAGGTCTTTTTTTCTACTAAGCAAGTGAGATCAAGTAAGAGAGACTAATTTAACGTACTTTTGCCCTTCCCCATCACTGTGAAAATCGAAACCAAACAGACCATCCTCATTACCATCACAAGCCTGCAAATAATATCAGAAAATTTATAAAATTCCAATTCACTAATATTAAAATCAAAATTAGACATAGCAAAAGATTATCAGTTTAAGATCAGCTATTTTTGAGGATGCAATACACACTTTTTGTTGTAAACTTCGCTTACAAATGCGAAAAAAATAAAATAAAAAAATCAGTCAATCCAAAATCAAAATTGAAGTTAATTGTTTCAAATATAGCAAGACTTCCAGTGACATGTGTTAATTTAAAAGTAAGAACGCGTTTTCACAGTTTTATAGGTCCCATGAGGCTTTGAACTAAAGCTATTTTTTTTTTATGAAGAATGCCATCCTCATGTAAATCATCCTATAGAAAAATCTTCTACTCCTAAAATTGTAACTACATCATCAGTGTGTACAATTTAATGGTAAAGGGAGTAGCTCAAATGCTACAGATTTTTCATCCCACAACTGATGGCGTTACATGTTTAGAAATGCACATGATATTTTGCCCGGGATTTTCTAAATAACGAACAGGGGACTGATCTGGTCGAAATGTCAAAGATATGCAATCTCAGGATGTCATTGGAATCAGCCTCTCAAATATAAGATACTTGATAAAAATGAAAAGCACCACTTAAAGTAGGAAAATTCAAAGATAAATCTCAGAGACTGAAATCACCATGTTCAGAATAGGCAGTTAAGAAATTACTGGAAACTGGAAAAGGAAAATAATATGAGGGAAAATATGAGCACAAAGCTAGCGTTGGTACATTAATGACACCAGCAGGGGGGAGATTTAGTGTGTACCTGTACTACAACAGCACCAGCAGCATCCCCAAATATAATACAGGTTTTTCTATCCGTCCAATCAACATACCGAGAGAGAGAATCAGCACCAATTACAAGAACATTTTTGAATCCACCTCCTGTAATTTGGACCACAAAAAAGGTTTGTTGTATGAATCAGATATTATCAGCAACAGATAAAAAATCATTATAGCCATTCATTCTAATTGGGTAATTTACCTCTAATATGACAAGCAGCCGATAGTAATCCAAGAACAAACCCACTACATGCAGCTGTAATGTCATAAGACAATGGACTATTTTTGCATCCCAACGCTCTTTGGATCTGATAGTATTAAAAGATGAAGCAATGTGTAAGTTCCATTTCAAGAAAATAAACTGAGTATAAATTTCCAGCTCAGGTAACTACGGCAAAATGGTTATGGATGTGTCAATGCGTATGTATGAAGACAATGGCAATATAGTCAGTAACAAACTGCAAGGTAGAATTTGGAGAAAGCAATATCATGCATAAAGAAAGAAACTTGTCATGTTTCAGTTGATTGAAGACCTTATAGTTTCCTTAACGTACAACTGCAGTTTTTGTTTTGTTTTGTTTTGAAATAACTTCGTTCAATATAAGCATGTGCACAATCAAATAACGTATTTCTCCATTTTATACCTGAGGGGCACTACCAAAAAGATCCTCTGGAGTAGATGTGCACATCAGGATAAGGTCCACATCATCAGGTTCAACTTGAGCCATCTCTAGAGCTCTCCTTGCTGCCATTTCTGACAATCCGGTCAAACTATCTTTCCCTACAAATGCATAAGATGAATAACGCCATAAGTGAATATAGTATGATTACCAACCAAAAGGTAATAGAAAAACTTGCTAATTGGGTTTCTTACTCTTAAATTTTTTAATAGTACATGTTATTTGTTGTTGTTTTGATAGAAAGAGACAAACAGTGACACCCATAAATAAATTAATAGTCCTAGAGATGGCAAGAGATGCAACCAATCCAAGGCTACATCTGTGGCAAATAAGCTTGGCAGAGCCCACTAGATTTTAAATGCACATGTGAAAGGAATTGAGTGTTGTTCAACAAACAGTTGCAAGGGGGAGAACACAAATTCTAAGGAAGGATATCGAGGAACAAGAGGTTACAAGGGTACCTGAAAGAACTCGCCGGTTATGAATTCCAGTGCGTTCGTATATCCATTTATCAGAAGTTTCAACTATGCTTGATAGGTCATCATTTGATATATTCAGACTTGGTACAGCGGAGCCGCATCCAACCAGCTTGCAACCTTGAGTAACCCATCTGCAGAAAAAAAAAAATATCAAATGAAAGAACGATGTTCAGGTCGCTAACTCTACCAGGAATCTAACTCAAAGATGCCAGAATTATGTGTTACGAATACTCCAACTAATGAAAACTAGAAAGGAGCTAGAATCTAAGATAGCTGTTGAAGATCAATATAGAGCGAGATGGAGGATTACTTCCACATTCAGAACACTCAAAGTTTGGTAAACAAATTTTGTGACACTGGTACCTACTACCTAGTGCGCAATTTCTTCTCGATCTTCTCATCATGAGATTGAACCAAATGGTTGTTCTCTTTTTCTAACAAGGCATTATATGTTTCTGGATCATTAATTGCATTGTGATGAGAAACACATGAATACAATGACTATCTTTCACAAACAAGGCTTCTTTTTTTTATTATTAAATTCACTCCAGCATGGAATCAGCGGTCCTAACTCCTAAACAAAGGCATCCGCAGCAATCGAGGTATCATAAAGCCATGTCACATGTGCAATGCCTTCAATTCAGTTCTATAACCAAGCACTCAATACATAAGTCTTGTTTATCACATGGCGGAAATTCATAGTACTAGATATGATGGTTTTTCTAAATGTATAAAACTCAGAACCTTTCTTCAGTGATCATCTGTTACACACTATGTAATTCTGAAATTTCTTTACATTCACTCATGTATTGAATTTCCCAATAAATCTAATTCAGTTCACTACAGCTCAGTTGCAACATAAAACAAACAAAAGAGTGGCAATTCAACAAAATGCAGCTCTGAAGTTTCCTGCATGCTCATTTGAAATCAAAACAGTGGAAATTCAACGACATGAAATAGAGAGAAAAAAAACATACTTTGGTATTGGAGATTGAGAAGGGGCATGTTTGTGTGCAGCACCACTACCACCATGAATAGAGCTGCAACAGCGAAAACGTAGTTTATGTACAGAAATTCTGTTAAATAAGTAGAACCCAGATTGAGAAAAGGCTGGAGGAGGAGGAGTCAGGTGATTATTGATTTGTTTGAGAGTGAAAGTTGAAGGAGAAATCAAACCAGATGTATTTGCCATTGATGATATTAGATATACATAAGAGAGAAAGAGAGAAGCTAAGATCTTCGTCAGGTGATAACAGAAAAAAGAAGAAGAATGCAGGAATGATGATGATGATGAGAGCTCATAGGATTTACACAGAGAACAGAGTGTGAAGGAGAAAACAAGAAAATTGAAGTTAAGCGGAGTTACAGTTGGTGTCGGAAGGACTAGAGAGTAGAGACCTAAATAAACAAGAAAACCTGATGTATGCCATTGGGCTTGAGCTTGATGTTGACTGCAATTGGCCCATCCGCATCCAATCCAATAGATGACTGGGTTTTAAATTTGGCATGCACGTCTAATCCAACATTTGATAGATGCAACATTTCTTACAAGATAATCTCTAAAAAAATTGTGAACAGGATGAAGCCATTAATGGAGAAAATTATCTCTCATTATCAAGCAACATATGTTACTGGTACGCTTATCATTGACAACACCATCATAGCTCAAGAGATTATTCATTCAATGAAGAAGAAATGAGGACAGATTGGTTGGATGGCACTCAAGTTAGACACGTCAAAATCATCTGACAGGTTAGAGTGGAGTTTTCTACTTAAAGTGCTAAACTACTTTGGTTTTTGTGATGATTTCCGTGACTTGATTCACCAGTGTATAAGTACTACTTCCCTCTCAGTGCTTCTTAATGGCTCTCCATGTGAAGAATTTCATCCCACAAGAGGTATAAGACAAGGTGATCCCTTTTCACCTTATTTATTCATACTTGCAATGGAATTTATTTCAAGGCATCTTGTTGCAGCACAACAAGATAAAACTATCAAAGGTATTAAAGTGGCTAGTAATACTCATGTCGTTAATCATTTGCTTTTTGCAGATGACTGCCTGGTTTCACTCAGGAAAATATTTCTTCTATTAACAATCTATTAAGTCTTCTTAGTAACTTCAGTTCTCAATCAGGGCAAGTTATAAATTTTGAGAAATCTACAGTGCACTTCAACAAGTACACTAAACCAGAGGTGGCAGCATGTCTAATACACATTCTGGGTGTCAAAGTCATGAGCTCAAAAGTAAAATATCTAGGTTACCCTTTAATACTGGGTCATTCTAAGCAAGAGGCTTTTAAGTCTATTCAAGAAAGTTTTGAACAAAGATTATCTACTTATAATTCTATATCTTTAACTCGGGCAGAGAGGTCCACCATGATTAAACATGTTCTTAATTCAGTTCCAGCATATCAAATGGGTACTTTCAAGTTACCAAATCAACTCATCAACAAGCTGACCTCTATTGAAAGACATTTCTTTTGGGGACATACAACAAATAAGGGTTCTAACCCTTTGGCTTGGCTCAAGATTTGTAAGCCAAAAGACATTGGAGGTCTTGCTTTCAGGGATCTGGAAAAGCTCAATCTTACTCTTCTCACAAAATTAGCATGGAGAATCTGCACATAATCCAACAACTTAATGGTGCAACTTCTTAGCAGCAAATATTTTAAAAAGGGTGACATAATTCATAAGAAAATTGAAGCCAGGAATTGTTCTTATACCTGGAATGGAATCACTAAAGGTTTACTTATTGTTCAGCAGAACTACTTTATGGAAGTAAACTAGGTCTCAACCCGTGCCGTAATGGCACGGGAAAGGATATGTGTTTCAAATGTATCCATCGATTCATACATGTCGTAATTGTCTGAGAAGAATCGAAAAGATCGATCCAGGTCTAAATGTTTTGAGGAGTTGGTTAATAAACATGTCCTTATCCTCGAATCTTTTAATATTGTGTATGTAAGTCATACAACCCTTTGGGACAAACATAGTTAATTGTTAGAGAAAATCCTATGGGCAGTAGAACATTACTTCGTTCACTACTTCAAAAAAATATCATCAAAGATCATTCACCAAACTTGTAACAAAACTAAAAGCACCTAAAATTCCTTTAAAATCAATTAGATTAATCTTGCAAAATCTGTTAGCATTAGAATTTAATTTTTCTCTTTGATATAAATTGTTGGGTTCCCAATTTACATAGATGTGTGTTTATTCATTTTCCTAAAATTTATAATAATATTTAATTCTTGATCCATTTCTTTTCTTGTCTCTTTACCTATTATCATGAACTATTTCTCAAGCATGCATAATTACACGAAGTTGGAGAGAAATGACAAAAACAGAAATCATGACAAAAAAGGGGAATAAAGAGAGATGTGAGAAACTGAATCGATTACAATTAATTCACGCGTAGCCTTGCATAATCCCATGAAGTAGGGGAGAAATAATGACAGAAACAAAAACCATGACAAAAAAAGGGAATAAAGAGAGATGTGAGAAACTAAACCGATTACAATTAATTCGCGTGTAGCCTTGTGTTTGGTCAAATTTTTTATAGGTTTCATTTTTCTTCCTTCCCCCTACCCGGCAAATCTTAAAGTCACAACATCTTCTTTTTTTGGAAAAATCTGGCCTTTAAAAATTGTTTTAGTTTTAAAAAATAATAAAAAAAGTAATTTAAAAACTAAAATCATATTAAAACAAAACAAAGAAAAATTAACCAAGGGTGACTAAATAATTTACGTATCTTAGGACACCTTTTCTCACCCTACTACCACTACTTCTTCCACCACCACATTATCGTCACCACTCCACCAGTCTCACCAATACCCACCACCATTATCCCCACCATCGATCCACCACCACCACCCACCATCACAACCACCATTAGTGCTTAATTTACCTATCTTAGGACCCATTTTCTCACCTTACTACCACTACTTATTCCACCACCACATTATCGTCACCACTCTACCAGTCTCACCAATACCCACCACCATTATCCCCACCACCGCCCACCATCACAACCACCATTAATGCTTACTGATATGGTTAATATTAAATAAATTTATTATGTATCAACAAAAATATATTTATTTGATTAATTAAAGAAACATTTATTATGAAAATATCAATTGAACATTTATTATTAAATTTTAATTAAACGTGATCATTCATAGCGGTAGATTTATGTTCTGCAAGTATAAATTTGATCGTTATTTATCTAGCCTAACTTGTCCAAACTTTGTTTTGTATTCTGGAAATGTAATCAATTTTATTTTAATACTAAAAACCGTGATTTATTCGATCGGGTACTATAAATAGATGGGATCCCATTTGGGTGATCCAACGGTCATGATCATATTGTCTTATATGATTTAGTATCCTCCTCAAAATATTTGTGTTTTGTCCTTACCAGTTGTGCTAAAAACAACCAACTACATCTATCGCAATAAAATGTTGCCCATTTTGTAAAGACACAAAACTATTATTGTCCACTACTATTCACTAACATCCACCACCGTACGTAAAAACCAGCCACGCCCACTATTTTTTCCACCACCAGTAATGTTACCACCTCCACCACTCACAAATACCCGCCACTGTTTCCACCACCCACTGCTTCTTTCACTACCACCATTAACTGTTTTACAGTTGGGTTCGACCAAAAAAAACCTAGCCGTAACAGATTTACAGTTAGGTTCGATAACAAAAAACCCAGCCGTAACTGTTTTACAGTTGGGTTCGACAAAAAAAAACCCAACCGTAACTGATCTACAGTTGGGTATCGACCTAAAAACCTAGTCGTAACTGGTTTAAAATTAGGTTTTCTTAATTTTACCTAGTTACGGTTAGGAGTTCATCATGACCTAACCGTAAATTTGTCTTACGGTTGGCTACGAAGGAAAAACCCAACCGTAAACCGCTCTGAAAAGCTAAAAAATACAATTTTTTTTACTTACTTTCATCAATTTGAGAAATAAAAAGAATATTGGTTGATGATTTAAACGCGTAATTGGGGGATACTTATATTAATTGGGGGATAGAG
This sequence comes from Papaver atlanticum, assembly GCA_023531105.1. Lineage (NCBI taxonomy): Eukaryota > Viridiplantae > Streptophyta > Magnoliopsida > Ranunculales > Papaveraceae > Papaver > Papaver atlanticum. The sequence continues at coordinate 1,983,824 of JAJJMB010012638.1, forward strand.
GGAAAAGACAAAAACGTGATATAAATAGTAAATCAGAGTCACCCCTTATCCATGCATTTTAACTAATTCCTAATGTACCCCTCACTAATCATGTTTAATGGTTAAATATAATTAGGTAAGTTAATAGATTAGTTTGATAATCATTAGAATAAATTATTATCATTGAATTTGTTGATGCAATAACATTAAATCAAGATATTTATGATCATGAAGGTTCCGGTGAAGAACCAACCCAGGAAAGTAAACAAGTTGAATATACAAGTGCTCCAATTAGTCAAATATAGGTACTAATATATTCAAATTTGATTATTTTTTTTCATCGAATCCGCCATTGTTACGCCTGAAAAACTCAGTGCCGGCATGGTAAAAGTATGAATACCATGCCGACAGGGACCAAATCAGCATGGTATTCATACTTTCACCATGCCGATCCATAATATCCCCCAATTTTGAAATTGTAAGTACATTGCCGGCATAGAAAGTTCATTATCGAGCATGCCGATAGTAGTGCCGGCATGGTCGATTCCAAGTGTACCGTACCGGTTTGAGGACAAAAACATATAGAAAATCTGTCTGAAATAGCAAGTATCGGCATGGTATTCATCCTGAAAAACCATGCCTGCACTAGTATCGGCATGGTATTCATCCTAAAAAATCATGCCGGCACCAGATGTTGACATGGTATTCATCCTAAAAACCATGCCGGCACTAGTATCGGCATGGTATTCATCCTGAAAAACCATGCCGGCACTAGATATCGACATGGTATTCATCCTAAAAACCATGCCGGCACAAAAAACAGTAGGATATTCATCATGAACACAAGCTAGAAGTAGATTGAAACTGAAACTGAAAAGTTTCAGTTTATGATTCTAACCCAAACGAAGTTTTAAAACAACAACAACACTTTAAATATGATTGGGTATCATGTACCTTCTCAATGAAGCCATTTCTTCTTCTTCTTCTTGCTCAACAACAATTCAATTTAACATATCTTTAAGAACTTGTTAGGATTTGATTTTGATTTTGATTTTTAGTTTTAAATTTTAATTTAGATGGAAGGGTATTTTAGTATTTCCGCCCCCAAAAAACACCCCTTAGCGGACACTACGGGATGAGGTTAGTAATTCATATCCCCCAATTAATATAAGTATCCCCCAATCGTGCCTTCTTTAAAATCTAGGGTTTTAGTTAGAAAAAAATCTCCAAAGCTTCCAAACAATAGCCGGCCTAACGACTTAATGGTCCAAAAAAAAAAAAAAAAAAAAAAAAAACATGGTCCCAGAGAATCATTCCTTTCTTATGAAACCTATTATTGGGGCGTCATATTCCAATAGGGGGGCTTCACTTGGATTCTTAGTGACCAAAAAATTGGTTATGAGGTATTCTTGATTCAATACCAAATGTCTAAAATACCCTTCAACTAAAATAAAAACCTAATTCTAGTTGAAAAATCTCTTTTTCTTCTTAACCTCCTCTCCTTTATCAACAGTAAATATTTCCCTCTTATTTTAATCAAAATCATTTCACCGTCTTCGATCAATCGGCGATTCGAATTTTTTTATAATTGTCGATTGAATTTTCTATTAAAGATGGAAGAAGCATATTGATAGAAGTGATCGTAATCAACAAACCAATTACGCTTGAAATGGTTAGATTCATTGAAAAAAAATAGAAAAAAATTAGAGAACCAGTTACGGTTAGTTTTCCCCCAAAAATACCCATCCATAACTGTTTTACAGTTGGATTCGACTCATATAAAACCTAACCGTAAAAATTCATGAGTTAGAATTTTTTTCAAAAGCTATTTACGGTGTCGCTTATTTTAAATATACTACCCGTAATTTTCTTACGGTTGAATTTTCTTTATTTTTAACTGATTAAACCAAACGTAAAAAATCTCGTGCATTAGTAAGTCATAAATATGTGTATTAAGATATATATGTCTTCGTTCAGATTTGTTAAGATATCTTAAAAGAATAAATCGAGATTTTTCTAGTCTTGTTTAGAAAAACAGGGAAAAGTAATTTATCTCACCGAATATTCGTAAACAAAGGAATATGTTGAGATATTTTAGGAAGTATAATGACGGCAAAGATTTACTCATTTGATCTTAGATTTTCCCTAAAATAAGCTAAACGTTTATCCTAAATATTCTATTATTTACCAAACTAACAACTCACAGATATTATTTACCAAACTAAGCCTAGCATTTTTAGGGGCGACTCCAAAAGAATTAGGGGCGACACAAAAAGACAAAAAAGGTCACCCAAACGTAAAATGTAGCCATCCCTTATCTCCTGTTTTTTTAATGGCCAAACTACCCTTTACAATCGGGAAGTTAATCCACAATCGGAAGTCAATTTAGTTTATATAACTTCCGAATATAAAGTATCTCCAAAATAAAATCCTCTATCTTTTGAATTTTGATTATCCTATAATCGGTAGTAAATAAAGTTATCTTGACTCCCGATTAAAGTAGACCGTTAGCTAAAATGCTACCATAATCGGTAGTGAATTTAGGTTATTTAATTCCCGAATATAGAGTAGCCCCAAAATGAGATTTTGCGAAAATTATCTATCTTTTGAATTTTGATTATCCTATAATCCGTAGTAAATAAAGTTATCTGTACTCCCGATTAAAGTAGACCTTTGGCAAAAATGCTACCATAATCGGTAGTAAATTTAGGTTATTTAACTCCCGAATATAGAGTAGCCCCAAAATGAGATTTTGCGAAAATTCTCTATTTTTTGAATTTTGGTTGAGCCTATAATCGGTAGGAAATGAAGTTATCCTGACTTCCGATTATACAGTAGACCTCTTTGCTGAAATCCTACCAGAATCGGTAGTCAATATAGTTCATATAACTACTGAATAGAGAGTAGCCCCAAAATGAGATTTTGCCAAAATCCTCTATTTTTTGAATTTTGGTTGAGCCTATAATCGGTAGGAAATGAAGTTATCCTGACTTCCGATTATACAGTGGCTCTCTTTGCTGAAATCCTACCATAATCGGTAGTCAAGATAGTTCATATAACTACCGAATATAGAGTAGCCCCAAAATGAGATTTTGCAAAAATCATCTATTTTTCTAATTTGGTTGAGCCTATAATCGGTAGTCAAAATAGTTCATATAACTACAGAATATAGAGTTGCCTCAAAAATGAGATTTTGCAATCGGTAGATAAAAAAAAAACTAAACCACCGATTATGAAGGGACATATAAGTATTTTCAACCTATTTTGTCTTATTATGTCACCCCTAATTCTTTCAGGGTCGCCCCTAAAGACGTCGGGGAACTAAGCACGTTTTAACTACCAAACAAAACTAAAAAATCTTTAATTACCAGACTAAAAGTTCTTTGGTTTTGGTTTTCCGTTTCGTGCGTGACCAAAATCTTTAATTACCAAACCAAAATAGTTTTAAGCTGAGCCCAACACCCCTATCAATAGCAATACCAACCCTAGTAAATATTTTAAATATTTTAACTACCCAATAAATTCATGAACAATTAGTATAAAATATTACGGTTGGTAATTATATTACGAACCTCACCGTAATCAAATATACGGTTGGTTTTTTTATCACCCAACCGTAACTGCTTTTTCTTTAATTGGTTTTTACCGAATTTCCCTCACTACGGTTAGAAGTTCATCGCTACTTAACCGTAAATTTTTCTTACGGTTGGTTACGAAGGAAATAATCTAACCGTAAATCAATCTGAAAAGCTAAAAAATTCAATCTTTTTATGTACTTCAACCAATTTGGGTTCTCTCACCCTTCAGCTATCTGAAATTTCTCACTTTTAGTTGAGTGAATCAAAATCTAGGGTTTTCAAAAAAAAAATCTATTTTTTCCTCTCTTTTTTGCTTCTCTCCAAAAATCGATATCACTAGCTCTAACTTTTTTTATCTCTTAACTATAAATCAAAATCAAAATCATTAATCAAATCTAATAACTAATTCTAGATTAGCTAATCCAACTAAATGATCAATACTAATTGAATGAGGGTTTTTTAGCCATTATAAAAATATTTTAGATAAGGGTTTTCTCAAATTACTAACGGGTGACCCGTTTTTGTCATATTAGTGAAGCCCCTCTATTGAAATGTGAAGCCCCTATAATAAGTGTCTTTCTTATAATACGTTTAAGTATTGTCTTTCAAAGATAAAATAAGGTGGCATGAACAATGCCTCGTTATCGGTCCAAAAACTCCAAACTTGAAAGAATAAAAAAGTACGTGGAAACAAATGGCTAGTCAATAGTCATGATCGGCTGCTCAATTCCTCCCCACCATTCATCTCACAAAAGGATTCTTGCTTCTTCACTTATCGGGAAAGCGTTAAAGAACAGTGACTTTCTAGATAGATAGAACATAAACAAAATTGTTCAATTATTGAATTGCTGATCATCAAATAACACAAAAAGTAAATAAAATTATTCATTTCTTTCCCACTAGTGCGAGTAGTGAGTAACTCTAACTGTGTTCTGAAAACAGAGAATGGAGAGAAAGGAAGAGAAAAGCAGTTTGAATTCTCCATTAATATTACGAAATAGAGAAGAAAACAAGACAGAGATTATTATTGAAGAAGTAAAGAAACAATTATGGTTATCTGGACCTCTAATAACAGTTAATCTCTTACAGTTCTGCATACAGTTAATTTCAGTTATGTTTGTTGGTCATCTTGGTGAACTCTCACTTTCTGGTGCTTCAATGGCTACTTCTTTTGCAACTGTTACTGGTTTCAGCTTACTGGTAATTAACACTTTCATCATTTTTCTTCTTAATTTCTGTCATATTTGCATTTAATTTTCAGCTTCCTTCGGTGGCTACTTCCTCTAAGCTGTCAGATTTCACATTCATTTTATGTGCATCTTTATAATAGTAAATATGATTGTTTAAAGGTGTGTGCACATTGTGCACTCATGCGCCTATAATCCATCTGAAGGCTGAAAAATAGGATTTTTATTGTTCATGTTTTTTTTTTTTTTTTTTTTTTTTTTTTTGACTAGGTGGGAATGGGAAGTGCATTAGATACTCTATGTGGCCAATCTTACGGCGCAAAACAGTACCATATGCTAGGCATACATATGCAGAGGGGCATGTTTGTTCTTTTACTAGTTAGTGTTCCGCTTGCTTTCATTTGGGCAAACACTGGCAGTATCCTCATAGCTGTGGGACAAGATCCTGAAATATCAGCTGAAGCAGGAGTTTACGCTCGTTACATGATCCCTTCCTTGTTCGCATATGGACTTCTTCAATGCCATATCAGGTTTCTACAAACCCAAAACATAGTCTTCCCAATGATGATAAGTTCTGCAATGACGGCGTTACTGCATTTTCTTGTGTGTTGGGTTCTGGTTTTCAAAGCTGGCCTAGGAATTAGAGGCGCTGCAATTGCGACTTCCATCTCTTATTGGATCAATCTGATACTTCTGGTACTTTATGTTAAGTACTCTGGTAAATGCGAAAGGACTTGGACTGGTTTCTCAAAGGAAGCACTCCATGACATTCTTAACTTCATAAGACTGGCAATTCCTTCGGCTATTATGGTCTGGTAATTCCTGCTTCCTGAATGGCTTATTATTGTCATTCTAGCAATTTTCTAACTTCATAGATTGGAACAGCTTAGAAATGTGGTCTTTCGAGCTGGTGGTTCTGCTATCGGGTTTGCTTCCCAACCCAAAGCTAGAAACTTCAGTGCTATCGATCTGGTAAACTCCTTGCCATTACTTGCTCTATTTTCCTTTTTGAGTTTCATGACTGTCCGGATAAATGTTTTCGAAATGCAAACAACACTGACTTTCTGTTTGCTAAATTCTTCATACTTTTCAGCCTCAACACAGGTGCATTAGTCTGGATGATCCCATCTGGCCTTGGTGGGGCTGTAAGGTCAGTTGCGCTAAATGAATTAGTTTTTCCGCATTATTTATGATTGTGCACAATTGCCTTTTTCGCTTTATATTACGTAGTTTTGTCAGGTACCCTGTAAAAAGCTCTTATAGTGAAAGTTTCTCTAAAAAAATGCACAGCACAAGAGTTTCGAATGAGCTAGGAGCTGGTCATCCTGATGCTGCACGTTTAGCAGTACAAGTTGTGTTTGTTTTGGCAGCCACAGAGGGAATTCTAATAGGCATAATCATGATCTTGATACGCAATATTTGGGGCAGTGCTTATAGCAATGAGAAAGAGGTGGTGGATTATGTAGCGCTCATGATGCCAATACTTGCCGTCTCCAACTTCATTGACGGACTTCAATCCGTTCTTTCAGGTTCTTTTTCAGTGTTAAACAGTAAATTATGTGTCAGTTTATCGGCTTGAAATATTTACCGAGTCGTTCTTTCTTTCAGGTACGGCTAGAGGATGTGGTTGGCAAAAGATTGGAGCTTATGTCAATCTGGGATCTTATTACCTTGTCGGGATTCCGTCTGCGGTTCTGCTAGCTTTTGTACTACATGTGGGAGGAAAGGTTAGATCGTTTTTCTCTATTATGCTTGGTCAAATTTGCAAGATTATTAAGTACTAATGGCCGATGCTTTCATGATGCAAATAGGGACTTTGGATTGGGATGGTATGCGCACTTTTTGTTCAAGGTTTTTCGCTTCTTATCATCACTATACGCACCAATTGGGAGCAAGAAGTAAAACAACTTTTACCCTCTTTATTTCAAAATCTTCTGACAATTTCTTGATTTTTGTTCCTTATGAGTCTAACTGATTCATTGTCTCATTTTGTGTAACTTGCCATATTCAGGCAAAACGGGCGTCAGAAAGAGTTTATAATGCTGCAATTCCTGTAACTACGGTGTCATAAAACACTTGAATTTCTGGCAGTTCTCCGTGTAACAATTTCCTCGAAGAATCACATGATGAAATATAGTAGTAGTCTTGTATACTATATTAATCCTCATCCCAGAATTAGAAAGCAAAAAAATTGTAATTTTGAAGAAATGATGCCTGCAAGTTTGCGAAATGGTTGCTTCCCCAACCAAATTTATGAAGTGTTATACTGGGAAAAGAAGTTTTGCTCGCCCAACTCAAGCATTTTTAATCAAACAGCATCACAACCAACTATTCAAAAATATAAGCTGCACTTAGTCGATGAATTTTAATTTTATCACAAGCAACCATGTGTAAAATGATTGGTCTTGCTGTTGCTATGTCATAAATACTCGAACAGCATGCGAACAAGATTTTTTTCTTGTTATACTGCGTAGCAGAAATGCCTGGGCTTGATGATGTTATACTTCGTGACACCAATCCAGGATTTTAAGCCCGACTGAGCCAAGCTGTTGAGAGTCGTTGTAGGGGCGTAGCCGCCCATCAAACTTGTTTGGATATTTTTAGGATACGGAGTATATTTGTGATTTAGACATGTCTTCAAGAAAAGAAATAGTATAAATTTTGGACATAGCTCACTGTGTTGTGATTTTCGCATCACATGAATAAGCAGCCCCTGGTAAAGATAGTAAAAGATCTCTCCACGTCCATGTGACTCTCTCTGTTCACTGAATTTGAACGCAAGGAAGATATATGAGATTTTCGAATTCAACGGGGTTAGGGATCTCCATTCCCAGCCCCCTTCTATGGTTGCACGGAGTTTGGTAACACCTAAGGAATTTCATAACCCCGTAACAACCTGGTTTGAATGGACTAGTCTTTAACTTATGCAGATCACTAACGAATTTTATAAAATTGTTGAAATAATTTAATTAGGTGTGACCGGTAAATCAAGCTTTCTAGTTATCTTTCTAATACGCGAGTGAATAGAGTCAATAGACACTTATTTTACCTAGCATTTTTAGGGGAAAGGATTTAGAGGCCACTTTTTTATACCCATCAATTGAAGATGGCTAAGAGCATTTCCTATGGAATGAACAAACTCCAAGTTTGTTCATTTTGCTCCCACTATGGACTCAACAAACATGAAAATGGATTTTCAAATCATCTAATTTGTTGATTTGAACATCGAGATGGACCACCCAGCGCGTGCCTATGGTAAGGCCGGGCGAGCTTGCCACAAACGCGAGCAATGGAAGCACCAACGAGCGACCATACCAAATCCGCCAGCGACTTTCTCATTCATGCCCGCGACTCTTGGATTCACGCCAAGTACAATCCCTGATTACTTTACTACTTTTTAATCTTATTTAGTCTCACTTTATCCTATTTTATCTCACTTTATCCTATTGTATCTCACTTCATCCTATTTTATCTCATCTAAATATTTTATTTTATTTTTCATCTTTATCCTACAAAACATTTTATATTAAAAAGAAATACTAGTGGGCCCCTAGAAAACCAAATCTGTTCATTTTGCCCTGCTTTACCATAGTGGAGAAACCCGTTTAGCCATCCACGTGGCTCAACAAAATTTTGAGTTTGAACATTAGCATAGGAATTGCCCTAAAGGATATCTTAAAAATTGAAATTGTCTATATTGTCATTTATTTTCATAATCATAACATTCGTCTCCTACTTATTTGTTCTACTGGTTGGAAAAAAATAATCCATTGTTTTAATTTTGATTGAAACCAAATATCGTCGATCAAACAAATTTAAGGATTAATTGTTTAAAATTAAAACACAAAATTCATTAACCTTAAAGTTGAAACTTAGAACATAAAAAGAAAAAAAATCGAGTTAAATAAACAAAACGGATAGATGATGGTAGTTGTGATCCAAACTTAGGATTTGATGGCTTTAAATCAAAAAATTGATCCGAAAATTTTCTAGGATTTGCAGTAGCAGAAACATAATTGGTAGATAACAATCTATTTTACCTACCGATTCTGGTTGATTTTCCTCACTTCTTAAGAACATCAACCAGAATCGGTAGGTATATTGATTGTTAACTACCGATTATTCTTGTTTCAAAAAATTCATTTTTTCTGTACTAAAAATTAAGCACAATCGGTAGATAATGAACACCATTAACTACCGATTGTGAAAGTAGAAAATTTCAAAATTTTATTAAGTTTTGAAATTTTGAATTCGGGGTCGTGAAAACAATCGGTAGGTAATGAGCATCACTTATTAACACCATTTACTACCGATTATGGTGGTACCAAAGTTGGAAAATTAAAGGATTTTGGCAAAATCTCATTTTGGGGCCACTATACATTCGGAAGTTAAATTAACACCATTTACTACCGGTAGTACCAAAATTCGAAAATTAAAGGATTTTGGCAAAATCTAATTTTGGGGCCACTATATATTCGGAAGTTAAAATTAACGCAATTTACTACTGATTATGGTAATACCAAAATTAGAAAATTGAAGGATTTTGAAAAATTCTTATTTTGAGGACACTATATATTCGAAAGTTAAATTAACACAATTTACTACCGATTATGGTAGTACCAAAATTCGAAAATTGTATACAAAAATAAAATAAAATAAATTAATTAATTAATAACTCAAATAATTCTCCTAACAATAACTAAATATACACTAACTACCGATTATTCTACTTGTCTACCGATTCTTGAAGCGCAAATTAGTCATTACGAAAACCAAAAGATAAGGATGGCTTCAATTTAGGTTTGGGAACTTTTTTTTATCCTATTAATGACTCGTAATTCCTTTCAAGTGACCCCTAAAAATGCAAGGTTATTTTATTTTATCACTGGAATAAATCCCACATAAACTTAACTCAAAAAAAAAAAAAAAAAAAAAAAACACGTTAACAATGCTTATTTTGAATACCTTTACTAAACTAAACGCCAGATTTCTGGTAAATCACAGTTTGACCTAAAGAAACACTAAAGATTTCCATTATCAATTCACAGTAGGTAATTTCTTTTTCCACTTTTTTTTCACAGTTGGTAATTCTCTTACTAGTAATTTCGTACGTTCTTTTAACTCGACAATGCCTTGTCAATTGTCCAAACCAAGAAAAACAAAAAAGTACGTACTTGAAACTATTAGTCATGAATATGATCGGTCGCCCTCGGTTCCTGCCCACCGTTCATCCCAAAAGGAAAGTACGGTGATTGTCTATTTATTGATCAATTGTAAAGGAAATAGGTGAAGGGTGTCTATCTCCCTCTCTTTCCCACTAGAGTGAGTGTGTGTGTTCTGAGAGAAAACACAGAAATGATGGAGAGAAAGGAAGAAGAATGCAGTTTGAATTCTCCATTAATATAACGAAATAGAGAAGAAGAAGATAACCAGAATAGTTGTTATTCGGAGATTATTGTTGAAGAAGTGAAGAAACAGTTACGGTTATCTGGACCTCGCATAACAGTTAATCTCTTACACTTCTGCATACAGTTAATTTCAGTTATGTTTGTTGGTCATCTTGGTGAACTCTCACTTTCTGGTTCTTCAATGGCTACTTCTTTTGCAACCATTACTGGTTTCAGCGTACTGGTAATTATCTCTTCTTAATTTCTACAGTTACATTTGATTTTCAGCTTCAATAGCTGCTTCCTCTAAGCCGTGGTCAGATTCAGCATCTATTTAGGCCCATTTATGTAATCTATAGTAAATTTGACGCTTAAAGGTGTGTGCGCTCATTATGCACTTATGCGTGTGATAATCCACTCAGAAGTCAAGATAATCCACTTTTAAGATAGTTGTTAGTCTCGTGCCGCGTGCCTTGGTGATTGAATATGTAACATTGGAAAATGACGGAGTATTATGTTTTTGTTGCATTTGATTTTAATCCATGGGAGAACCCGAATATGGTTCCATGATTTTATTTATTTTTTTCATTTAAACCCTCGTTTGATCTCGAACTAATACTACCTCCGTCCCACTATTAGTTAACTTATTTGTTTTTAGATTTTGTCTCATTAATAGTTGATTTTATATCATTTGATACTCATGTTTATATTCGTTACGTAAGTGTTTTAAAATGCTTTTCAATGATATAAAATTTACGAATATCCGTGGTATAATTTGAGAGATAAATCATTTTTAAATTATACTACTAGGTTAACTAATAGGGGATGGAGATAGTATGATTTTTGTTGTTTATATCTAATTATGGGTCATTCTGATCTTTTGGACTAGATGGGAATGGGAAGTGCATTAGATACTCTATGAAATTTATGTAACACAATAATAAATTTGACGGTTTAAAGGCGTGTGCTCATTGTGCACTCACGCGTGTGCATGTTTTTTTTCATTCAGAAGTAAACCCTCTTTTGATCTCGAATTAATGGGATTGTTGTTCTTATCTAATTATGGGTCATTCTGATCTTTTGGACTAGATGGGAATGGCAAGTGCGTTAGACACTCTATGTGGTCAATCTTACGGAGCGAAACAGTATCATATGTTAGGCATACATATGCAAAGGGGAATGTTTATTCTTTTACTAGTTAGCATTCCGCTAGCTTTCATTTTGGCCAACACATGCCGTATTCTCATATTTGTGGGACAAGATCCTGAAATATCAGCCGAAGCTGGAGTTTATGCTCGTTATATGATCCCTTGCCTATTCGGGTATGGACTTCTTCAGTGTCATGTCAGGTTTCTACAAACACAAAACATAGTCTTTCCAATGATGATAAGATCTGCAATGACGGCCTTGCTGCATTTTCTTGTGTGTTGGGTTCTGGTTTTCAAAGCTGGCCTAGGAAATAAAGGTGCTGCAATTGCGACTTCCATATCTTGTTGGATCAATCTGACACTTCTCGTACTTTATGTTAAGTACTCTGGTAAATGCGAAAGTTCGTGGACTGGTTTCTCGTACTTTATGTTAAGTACTCTAAGCATCTCTACCTCAGCCTTTACCAACATCAAGCGACTTAACTCGTGGTTTTTCTCATAAGGAATGACTAGCGTCCGCACAGGAGCCAGAGTTAAAGCATAACCATATAGACAATGAGCCATCTGCAAACAAACCACAATGCACAGCAGAAACGATGAAAGAAACTTGGAAACACCAACTGAAGTAATCCTACTTATCCCTATTTATAGAAGCAAAATGGTAACACCATATTAATTATCACCCAACCGTAGTAATAAATAATAAATAATTGAATGATAAAAAAAAAAAAAAAAAAAAAATATGTCTGGCAAAACAAACCACCCAAACAAAAGAAAAGAAATCATTGTTCAAAGACCACTCATAAAGCAATTAAAAGATCAATTAATATCCAGAGCAACTAGCTCCGCCCTCTTCTTGACAATACGTGCATGGACTTCTTCAGCAGCAGCTCAGGCAGTCCACAGCTCCTCAGTGGCTCGCCCAACATCCGCCATCAGCCGGTCATATGCTCCCTTCTTGACATCAGCAACATTGAGCAAGCGCCTATACTCCTCATCCAGCTCCCCAATCTCACGGGGCAATGTATTCCGCGCGTTATGACTCGCTTTAGCCACGTCCAATAAATCCTTGAGCAAATGAATTGGAAATCGGAGAGTGAGATAAGTTTGAATAATTGCGTCCCACTTCCTCAACATAGCTGGATCGATAGGAGTTCCCTCCGCTTGAGAAAGACCGTCCGCTATATCCAATAAATCCTCAGTAGCTACAACCACAGAACTAGCAGGCATCTCTTCGTAAACGCACATATGACCGAACCTCTCCACTATGCGTCGATAATTGGCCGCTTTAGTAGAAGGAACCCAGAACCCATGAACCAACTCGAAGCGACTATCAACACCAGCTTCCACAGTTAAAATAGTACGAGGAAAGCGAAACTGCGGATCTTCCGGGACTACCATTAACTCGGCATAAACATCCATGCCACGAGAAACCTTGGGGACTGTTTGGGAAGGATTTTGTTGCTTATCGTTGGCGCTTCCGAATTCACTACCTTTAACCTGAGGGTTTGGGACGCTCCCCTTTCCGTGGGCACTATCAAGCTTTCCCATATCCTAATGAAAGAAGGAAAAGCGTAAAAAATATCCCAAAACAACAAGAAAACAATGAAAAATGTATAATGCATACCGGATTAGAAGATGGGGGGAAGATTAGCAGGAGAATGAACCGATCGGCGAGAGGAAGAGGAAGAGCTTGATACGGCTGGCTCCGGATGACCTAAACAAGAAATGGAAGAAAGAGAGAGAGGAAGAAATAAAATTTTATCAGAAAGATATGAGGAACGAAGATGTATATATAGATTGCCAAGTGCATTTAATAACAACAACAGAATATTTCGACTGACACGTGTCAATGATTAAAACCCAACAAGAGATAACACAGTATACGTACGAGACTTAGAAGAAGAAGAGATTTGATTTTCGGCGTCACCCTTAGGCCCGCTATCCTCTTGGGAATAATCATGAACGGAATGATCCGACCCAGATTCATTCCGTGCACCAAGCATATCGGAAGGAGTATGTAAAGGATGATTGGGATCCGGAACCGTTTTTACAATAATAGGGTGAGCGGAGTACAAGGTCATATGAGGAGAAATCACTTCGAGACCACTTTTACTGATCGCTCAGCCCAGCTGACGTTCAACACGCTCAATGAATGAGCTTGTAGAAGGTGACCCCACTTTTGGAGCCTGCGGAGAAAATGGAGAGGAAGTATTAGCAGAACGAATGGAAGGTAACCGCGGAATAGGCAGCACACCAGCGTCCTGCTTCATCTTCTTAGCTAGCCGATCAGCCCTCCATTCGTGAAGAGGTAGATTAATATATTCTTTAAAGAGGAGCCCCCTAGGCTTCCAGCCAACAAACGGAGAGGTCTAAAAGAATATGATACAAACAAATATAAAAGAAACTAAGGTAGGATTCGGCCGGAAGCAAAGAAATAGAAGGAAAGAAAGGATACCTTAGTGGGAGGAGACATGACGAGAGGAACTTCCAAGGGCTGCATTGCGGGAGGACGCCTTTTCTTCTTAGAACTCGATGAAGGAGGCAAAGAACTACCTTTCACATCCTCCTGAGAAGACTCTTCACCCGGAAGGGGATCCCAGCTGGTTACAAGTGGATGAAGGGGACGACCCTTGTTACTAGAAGAAAGCTTGTACCGGCTGGAAACTTCATCACTTAGATTTACGCGACCTGACGCATGCATTTCCTTGAAATCATCCTTGGTTAAAGCTGGAGGAGCATATGGATCCTTAAGAAGAAGGTTTAGCACGTTCCTGTTGACACCGTTGCGGTATCCGAGCCATTCATTGGTGACACTAACGGGCCTACGAGACTGAGGTTGGAAGAAATCGAAATGACACTGTCGATCACTCATCCGAAGACCATCCTTAAATACAAAGCGATCGAAGCTCTTTGGGATCTCTATCTCGTCGAATGGGGAAGGAGATGGGGGATTAAAGGGGACCCCTTGATCAAAACCAAGCTGGCGAGCCACACGAACGGTGTTATACGCCTTAGAAGAAAACTTCCCACCATGAAATCCGGGAAGACGACCTGGTAGAGTAGAGACAATAATATCAAAGTCATCGGATGAAGGCATATCCGCGGAAGACATCCTCCGTGATGACTTGATAACAAAATTATAATGCAAAGAGCCAGTGCGGCTATCTTGATAAGTGATAGGGTTGAATTCAGCTCCCTTGTCCATGAAATCCTTGAGCTTAGCCTTAGTCAGAAAACCCTTCTTGTGATAGAGAGCCATCCGAGGATAAGATTGAGGTACTGTCACCAGTCACTTGGAACCATCCTCCTGAGTAACTTCTTCTTGCCGCGAGAGAGCAAGAGGATTCAGCTGAGGGGGTCTGTATAAAGGAAAGCGTTCCCAAGTCCATGCCTGGATAAAGTTAGCAGGGAAGAAGGTCTCTACCTCATGAGATCCGTCCACGCGACGAATATCACGCGCCAGTAAATCCAGATGATGATATAAACCTCCCAAGAACATGGGAGCAAGTGGGAACGAGACATCAACACCGCCATAGGGATGAGCTCATTCTTGATAGTATCCCGGGGACTGTACTCGAACACATCATGACATAACCAAAAGAGAAGAAAAACCGCTAATTCTGCTCGATCTGATTCACCTTCACGAGGAGGTACACCCTCTCGTTCGCCGGAAATCATAAGGGCCCAATATCTGATCCAGCAAGAGAAAGAAGCACGGCGCTGGCCGGACTTAGGTTTCTTACCGCTCTTGGTTGCTTCAACCTCCTTTACATCATCAGATTCTTCAACCGCAGATAACTTCGGACGAGCGGCCTTGATAGCGGATGCCATAAGTTTTGAGGAAGATGAAATATTAACCGGGGAACTATGTGCCGTAGATGCAATAGCCTTGCCCTTTCTCTTACTTCCCGAGTCCTCTGTTTCAGTCGGAGCTTCAATTTTAACCTCTCTTGGCGGTTGAAATTTTATAGAATTTGCTTTGGCCGTAATCAAATGATCGCGAAGAGTCCTGTCGCCCTTATTCAAAGACTTATGAAGACAATAACCTTCAAAAACTGTATCACCATGAACAAGAAGACCAGTAAGCGCCACTACATCTTCCAGAATTGGGGTTGCCTCTCCCCAAGATAATAAAAACGTGTGAGGATCGATTCCCCAGCGCGCACATAAGCGGAGCAAGCTATAATGATCCCGTCGGACGCATCTAAACTTCGAAGCCTGTATAGAAGCCTCTATGCCTAAGGAACGGATAATTCTCTCATGGTCCGGATTATAATTTTTTTTTATCTACCCACGATTCCCAGGCGGCAAGATTCTCAGCGGACGAACGTAGCATGACTGTAGGAAAAACATAATCTCCCCTATGGACCGCTAAACGGGGCATCTCCTCAGAAGCATGTATTAGGGGTACGTCCGCCTGAGGTCGGATAAGCCAATCTGCTGATGCGAATGGAGGAAATGGGTGAGAATTTAGCATACGAGAAATCCAATTATCATCAGTCGGGAAAAGGGTAGAGCCATCATCCGCTGCAGTCGGTCGTAGTTTATCCTTCAGTTGCGGATTGCTCCTTATCTCATCTAATGTATATGGTTCTGATCTGAGGGGCGCGCCATGATTGGGCGACTCATTAGACATAGTGGGTGAGGAGAAGAGGGAAGAAAGGGAAAGAAACATAGTGAAAAGATGATTACTGAGAAGCGAGGTCCTCTTTATTTATAGGGAGGTAAAAGAAGGAACGGTTATTGGATGAGCTAGTGTGAACTGCAGCATCCCAAGGGTCGTGAATGTTAACCGCCCCGACTCTCCAGTCATAACCGTCAAACTGTCATCAATATGTAACTGTTGACACGGTCTTTGACCGGTCAAACAGTCAGGGGACTAATGTTGATACATGAAAATAATCAATCCTTGAATGAGTAGCCCCTTAACTTGTTAAGGGTTCCTTTTAGATAAGAGAGACTAGGGGACTAGGCCTAACCCACAAGGATGGGATAGTTCTAGTCCATCTAAGAGTATATTAAATTGGTTGGGCTTTAGCCCAAGAAGAAAGCCTTTTAGGGTTTGATAATAACTTAAGAAAAGGGAAATGGTAGTTTAGTAATATGTTAATCTTATGGGCATTTATCCATAAGATGGTCATTATAAAAGGGGAAAGAGGGCACACTTATGGGATCATCATTAACACACCATTACTTCTCATAAACCTCTCTACACCTTGAGAGTACTTTCTGTGATTAGGGCTAGTTTCTCCTTCCCACGTTTTACCCCATCAACAATCACCTCTAATTCCCTGTAGGTGTTAGTTACATTTACTATTTTACCTTTAAGCTTTCCCTTTATAATGGATTATGTTTATGTAAGGTTATTGTGCTTTTTAACTTGCTTTTGTTTTTCTTCTTGGAATAGGAAAATGAAAGCTCTTGTGAAACAACATGATGCTGAAATCAATACTGGCTATGTTATCTATGGTTGTATTTTTTTGAAGATGCAACTCCCACCAATCAAATCTTCGATTGTGGAAAAGGATATACCGTCATCCTCAATCATTAAGAAGAGATCTCTTTCCTGTATAAGCCGTCGTGACACTTTTATCAGACTTGTTCGTGATAGAAGGGCTCAGGAATTCATCTTGATAGTTTTATTGCGAGCATCATCGCTCAATCTTCACAACTCGTTTGTGAAATTCTACATACTTCCAGTATTAGAAGACTACTCATTGGGTAACGATGGACAACGAATGCTCCTAGGTTATTGAAGAATTACAAATGTTATAGGTATCTTTTTTTGTCTAGTTTTAGGATCTTCTCTAGGACTCATCGCGTTGTGCTCTTTTCCTTCGTCAAGGTTTTATCTCTTTGGTTATGGGTTTTCCTTGTCAAGGTTTTTAACGAGGCAACATATGCGTGTCCAACACCTTTCGGTGGTTTTATCATTTACATTCTAGCGTTTGTTTTTTACTTTTCATGTAATCTCTTTACTATTGTAACCACGGCTGCTAACGCCTTAAGTTAGCATTTTTAATTAATACCTAATTTACAAAAAAAAAGGTTCGATTAGGAAAAAAAAATTGCGACGTAACCGAACCTTAGGAAAAAAAAATTGCGAAATAGCCAAACTATTCTTCATGTTCATCATTTCCATTAGGTTCGGCTAGTTCGACAAAGTTTTTCACATAATTCCTAGCTGAACTTCTCTCTGCAACTTCCATTTTCAACTCATTTTGATGGTTAATACTCATTTTTTCAGCCAAAAACAAAACAAAAGTAATAGATTTGTGAAAATTTCATTGAATCGACGACGACAAGGAAGAGGGAAGAAGAGAAGAAAATGAGCCCTCTAAAAATAATGGGTTTGTGAAAAATTACTTGTAATGGGTTTGTTATAATTTTGATTTTGATTTAGTTTTTGTTAATGATTTAGTTAGGTTATTAGGTTAGTTATAAATTAAATTAAAGGGTAAATTAGTCATTTCCACACTTTAATACACCCCTTATAACTATAGGAAAGGTGGCCTAATAAAACCATGGTCCCCTCAAAAAAACCATGGTCCCTAGAAAATCGTTCAGTGTTGGGATGGTATGCGCACTTGGTGTTCAAGGTTTTTAGCTTCGTGTCATCACTATAAGCATAGACTGGGAGCAAGAAGTAAAACATATTTTAGCCTCTTTATTTCAGAGTTTGAAACAATTTCTTGATTTTTGTTGGTTATTCTTGTTTCATTTTTTGTTACTTGGCATACTTCAGGCAAAACAGGCTTCAGAAAGAGTTTATAGTGTTGCAATTCCTGTAATGATGGTGTCATAAATCACTCGAGTTTCCGCAGTTATTCATGTAACAATTTCCTCGATGGTTTACATGATAAATATAGTAGTAGATGATATTATATAATCCTTTACTTAGAATTAGAAACACATTTTTTTTTAGGAAACGATGCCTGCAAGTTTGAGAAAATGGTTGTTTTCCTAACCAAACTTATTAAGTGACGAAGTGTTATCACCAGATTTATTTATTTTTGCTTACACTGCTCGGAGTATTTTTTTATCTAACAGCATTACAAAATATGCATGGCACTTAGTCGATAAATTTTTCATTTATCAAGATTGAAGAAAAAAAATGTTTTTGCAACAACCAACTATAACGTTGGGCTTTATGTTTGCTGCAATATCATCATAGTCCACATTTTTGCAACATAAATCCAGGATTTAAGCCCGACAGAGTAGCCTAGCCGTTGAGAGTCCGTTATGTGGTAGGGGCGTAGCCGCCTATCAAACTCAACCAGTCCAACGACAACTTAATTGGATATTTTTAAGATACGGAGTACATCTGTGATTTGGACATGTCCTCAAGCAAAGAAATATGAATTTTGGACATATCGTCTGTGTGTTGTGATTTTCCTATCACATGAGGAAATATAAATTTTGGTCATGTCATTAAGCTTTCAAGAGTTTTCCGAGATATCTTCATAATACGCTAACAGACACATATTTTATCCACGTTAAATTGGGGTATACAAAATTTAAACTCATCCAAGATAGGGTGCTAAGGGGTGTTAAAAGACCAAATTGCCCAGACTATTAATACAATAAAACAACTAGGGCTACACAAAACCGACCCAACCCGTCAGAAAATACCCGCACCCAACCCAACCCGCCTAGGCGCGGGTCAACTATGGGTGACAACATGAAAACCCGTTGTATGTTGGGTTGGGTGCGGGTAGCAACTTCCCTCACCCGACCCAACCCACCCACCTATCTAAAATACCCTAACCTAAGATTATCTAATCCTAGCCGTTTAATTCTCATATATAAGAGAGACTAAACCTAATTGTTTTTGTTTTTAGTCTTCTCTTCTTCCGCGACCTACAAATAGCCACTATCAAGATTTAACAACAACAAGGGCACGTAAAATTAATTGCCATTATTTATTAATGTTTTCTTTTTTATTTCAATTAGGCTTGGAATTTGGTCATGAAACTGAAAAGCTAATAAACTATTAGGATCAAATCCGCATGATCATTTGTTAATACAGATATCAGAAAAATGGGTGTTGATCTGTTTTCGGTTTATAGCTAAATATGGTGGTGTTTTGGGTGATTTTCGGAGTCGCAATTGAGAAACAAGTACAGCAGTAACGGAAACAGATCTATGGGGTTTATTTGTGGCATGAAATCATGGATACAGGCAACTATGGGTTGAATCTATAGTCTTCTACTAATCTGAAATTGGTATTTGTTTTGATACCATTGCAGATGATGATACTTGATTGAATATTTACAGTCTTGTACTCTTGTAAGTCTTTTTCTTATAAAAAAAACACACTTTTTTTTCTCGACAGTTGAAGAATGTAGTCTATCTTTTCTTATTTTTATCGATCTGAAAAAATAAATTGGAAACGAAGAAAAACGAGTTCACAAACGATTTGGGTGGGTATACCCGCCACCCACTCGATCCAACCCGCCGTAATGTGGGTCGGGTAAAAACCGACCCATTGTAATGTTGGGTTGGTTACGGGTGACAACTCCTATTACCCGCCATCAGTGGGTTGGGTGGTAAGTGAGGCCAAAACTGGCCCAATCCAACCCATGTGCAGCCCTAAAAACAACCATGCCGACTAAAACATATCCAAGTAGTTTTCGAAATCTTTCTTCAAAACTCTAACTATACATGATGAAATTAAAAAAAAAACACGAATTGAATCAAAACGGAACAAAAAAATTGAGAGGAAACTGAAAATTTGTATCATACGGGTTTTGAGATTGGGTATGATTTTATACCCACATTTTTATCAAAAGTCGGCAGGGTATTTTTTGTCGACCTTGCCGACTAATACATCATTCCACATTTTTATCAAAAGTCGGCATGGTATTATTTTGTCCACCTTGCCGGCTAATACATAATTCCACATTTTTACCAAAAGTCGGCAGAGTATTTTTTTTGTCGACCTTGTCGACCTATACATGATTCCACATTTTTATCAAAAGTCGGTAGGGTATTTTTTTTGTCGACCTTAACGACTAATACTAGTCGGTATCTTCCTAGGTTGAATATTGTGGCGACTTTTCATCTATGAAATTAGCATTTACAAGGTCGTCACGGTATTCATCCTTATACCTTGACGACTATAGTTTAGTCGGCAGGTTATGAAATTAATACCTTGGCGACTAATCATGCATTTGTAACACCTTTCCTATAGGTCAAAAATCATATAGTTGGCATAATGATTTTTTACTACCCTGCCGGCTATTTGTGGTCGTTATCTTCCAACATTGTCGACCCTGCCGACTTTTCATACTTTCAGTTTCAGAAGTGTGCATTTCTTCTCAAATTTTGAACATGAAATCACTCAACAGCTTTACAATTCCATCTATATAAGTGTTTGGGTAGTGTGCTTTCATTCCCGTTACAAACAAAATTCTCAAAAAAATAAATAAAAAATCTCAAAAATCTTCCCACATAATCCATGGGTTCGATCTAAATGAAACATAATTTCAAAATTTAATTCAAGTAATTAACTAACTATATTAGTTAACCTAAACAGATTAATTAGTGTTAATTAAGCAAGAATAGATTAGGCATTTTGAAATTAAATGGTTAAAGGATGTTGTGTTTTACTTCATAATGACCCGGGTTTTGTCTTATTAGGTATACCCCAATTAATCTGGGTATACCCCAATTTGGCCAGGTATTTTATCACTTGAATAAATCCCACATAAACATAATTAAAAAAAAAAAAAAAATTGTAGAAAAACGTTTTTGTTTAAGGAAAAGAAATATAAATTGACGATTCTACGTAATAAAAGAAAAAGTATATCAGCCAGGTCAAGCTAAACCATTGTAATACTCTTTCGATACAATTTAGATGACATTAATATAAGAGTACATTATTTTTTGAACTTAAAATAGCCGATAATGTTATCTTTTTGTATTTAACGTCCAACGACGAACATAATATTAGTCTTGTAACTAGTGTAATTTTCCTTGAGTGAATTATTAGCAATGATTTGTGAAGGATAACTAGCCATTAATGCAAGGATAAATTACTTTTAAGTGAATTTTTTGTATAAATAGCTGAGAAATATTTATATAGCATTATTGGGGGAATTTTTTTTAATAAAAGGATTCCATTTCATTAATGTGAACCTTGATTACAAGATGATTACATATATCAAGAAACGGTTGTAGAAACATGAAGAACATATCGTTAAAAGTATATGGCCGGATATTCCCATAACAGAAAGAAAAGGAATACATGGAAGCGACAAACTACAAGTATGAAGGTGTTGATTAAATCGGAAGAGGGATGGTTTTCTAGACATGGTCTTATCATTTGATATTAAATCTTCTTTGAAAAGATATACTCAAAATCAGGAGTTTTCTGCCTAATTCTTGATCAAAAGAATCCATATTCCAGTGACCAAAGCTCGATGTCCAAATACTTACAAGACCAAACAACCAGAGCAGAATCACCATAAATGCAAGGAAGAAGCGTGGGAAACATGTAGCAAGAAACGTCATGAAGACACCGCTAAAAGGTCTGACAACAACGAGAAGACATCGCCGGAGACGACACCAGAAAACTAAAAAAAGTTAATTATGATCTTTATTTTGGTCTTATCAGAACAAGCGGTTGTGCATACGCAACCGGTCTAACAAGGGAATTAAGTCTCTTAGTCAATTTGTTAAACTATTAGGGAAAATTGGTTTCGGGCAATTGTTTCCTTGATAACATATTAAAACTAAATTACTTTGTAGTTTCGGTTTTAATATTGGTTATCTAAAATGGTATGTGAGACCTTCGTGCTTAACTCTTATAGGTTGTTTACAAGTCTTTTAGATTTGTAAGATCCTTTCGATTTGTCCTTTATTTGCTCGAACCTTTGTCATTTTGTGACAAAAAGGGGAAGAAATATATGGAGAGTAAACAATTTATTTTTAATCACTAAGGAAAGGACAATTGTGCTTAAACGTTATATCTAACGAAAGAGTAAAGCATTGACTAAGGGGGAGAAACATATCATATTGTTGTGTAGTAATTCTGACTACAAAAGAGGAATAACAAAGATGTTTGGATTGAATATGTAGCGCCCCCAAAGCTAGCAGCTGACTAATCCAATAGATTAACTAGATAAAGAGGCACTAAGGATCTAAATCATATACTTAAGCATTCAATTAAGAAATCTGCTACAAAACTTAACCCAAAAACTAGCCCCGCTCTGAAATATATATATATATATATATACACAAGAACTCCTCTCAAATGATACATATATACAATAGACATTTGGTTTACAAATAGAATATACAACATAATAAATATAGCCGAAGTTAACCAACTAACGGACTCAACTCCTCGAAGCTTCCGCTGCGCAACTCTGATCTGTCTCTGAAAACTGAAAGTGGGAATATGTGAGCACATCATCCCTAAAAGGGGTGCCCAATAGAAATAACATTTAACTTTCAAGTAATCATTGGAATGATTTGAAAACAATTCATATTTTCCCAATACACTAAAGCACAACCAATTCACAGAGTTAAACAATCATGTACATGGAACTAACTCCTTCGTCAAACAATGTACTATATTGAGTGTCGACCAATTCCTTACACACCCTATTACTTTATATTAGTGTCGACCAATTCCTTACACACCTATTACGCATAAAAGTTCGAAAGTAAGTAGATACAAATGGAGGAGCAGTATCTTATATACCACAGATGGAAATTCTCATTTTCCAAACATACAAATGGAAATTCTTATTTCCCAATCAATTCATTAAGACAAACAAAGCTTTACAATTCCTTTCCAAGCAATGGAAAGATTAAAAGAATCAACAGTATTTTCGGAAATTTAAATAAAACAATGCATGGAATACAGAATCATACAATGCATGAATTTGTTAACATCAACTTTTGTAAAAGAAAACAACAATAATCACAAAAGAGCTAAATGTAAATTCCCACCTCTTTTGATGACAAGCCACGCCTACCTCGAGATCCACGATCCACTGGTTCATCCTTTGAATCGATCATTGTTAATATAGACTAATTGTTAATCACACAAGAACTCTAAGAATCTAGCCAAAACGGCTCACACAAGAATCATACATAATTTCATACAAGTTTCTAGTTATAGAATAAGTGAACTATCTAATGGTTCTAATCCCATTTATGACTTTACACGTTTTCATTCTCTATTTTTAGCATAGCTAAGGTTTACTAATTCAATTAGATTGGTTCTATAACCCATTAGCTAAGTCTCATGAATATCTACAACTTTGTAAAAGAAGTCAAAGGCTAAATCAGAACATAAGGGTCCAAATCATCAAGATATGAAAACTAGTCCTAAGCCCAAGTCCACTAAACAAGCCCATTAAACTAAGATCTAGTCCATCTGAGCCAATCAACGGTCAACGTCTGGTCAGAGAGAGTCAACTAACGGTCAACGTCTAGTCATGGTCAAATGGTCAGTCGAGTCAAAGTCAGGTCAAGGTCAAAGGTTAAATCAGTTAGACAAACTGAGTAACCTAGAAAAGAAGACTAAATCAGACTGAATCTGTTCAGTCAGACAACTAACACTTCTGGCCTGAGATAAAGTACATGCCAAAGGTTCTAACTCCTAATTTCCTACTTATATCAGATTATGAAAAGACGAGGGTACCCAAATATACCTCAATCTAAAACTTTTCCACCTATAAGTCCTTTCTCCGAAAGTGATTGTCTATAGATCGAGTCGAGACAATACAACTAATCGGTTCACACTTCCTGTGATCGTCTATGGATACAAGATCGAGACAATACAACAACGAAGTATGTTTACTTGATAAATGGTTTGGACTTAACCAAACACAATAGGATTACTATCAAGTAAATAGGAATTAACGTTTGTGTATTTTACTTCTAATTATAATAAAAACAATTATAATTGCGGAAATAGAAAAGTAAAAGACACAACAAGATTTTGTTAACGAGGAAACCGCAAATGCAGAAAAACCACGGGACCTTGTCAAGAATTGAATACTCTCAGGATTAAGCCGCTATATAAAATCAAACCAACTTCGTATAGTTGATACCAAGCAACTAAACCTATAGTTCACCTAGTTCCGTCTGTATCCCTGCGCCTCTAACTTGTTAATAAGTCACGCACTTGGAACAATTCCTTTGGTTCGTATTCCAAATAGTAAAGGAATAACAATTCTGTTCGGTAACAACTCTTTTCAATCAACGTGATATGAGTTTGACAAAGGCTCTTCCGTTTAACCAATAAACTCCTTTGTCGGGTCCTTAGATCAATCTCTAAACAACTACCGAAGTAATTGTTAGATTATGCAATCAATACTATTAATCACAAAGAAGTGTATTGATGCCGATCTACTCAACTAATCAATCCAATCTATCACAAAGATAAACCGATTATAGTTGGAACCCTTTCCAGCCGAAACAAGTATTGTGCACACCAAAGATTATGAACCCAAAAAGTATTCTTGTCTCCAAATCTTCTTTGATCTTCAATCAGCACCTGCATGCACTCAACTTGAATCTCTAGTGATCAATCACACACTGAACGGAGTCTGTTAATGTTGGATTATCACAAGACGTCTTTAGATCTACAAACAGTCTAAAGATCCCCGTCGAAACTTCGATCTAGTTTGAGTGAATCTTATATCAGAAGAAAAGATTCTCAAGCATAAACAAACTAGGTGCAATCAAAGTTCAACAACCGTTAGTCAATCAAATCAATCGAAAACTAAAATAAACTGCAAATTATCTAGTTTCCTACCAACGGTACTAATAGAGCTTCTCAATCCCAAAGAAGTCTTTAAATCGAGCTGTCGTAAGAGGTTTCTCCTAATTAGGGTACTTTCCTTTCCGATAGGCGACTCCACCAATAACAACACAACTGAGGTAGTTTTGCTGGCTCTGAGGATTAGTTTGCTAGGAATGCAAACTTAAGTATTTATAGACAAGGAAATTTGGACACCAAGGAATTTCCAAAACCAAATATTCTCAAAGATATGCAATAAACACAAAATCGGTTTTCATAACTCCTGGAAATGCAATGTCCAAATATTGACCGAAATCCCAATAGAAAAATCTATAATCAGTAAATGCACATTACTAATTATTATTTTCTAAAGATATGCATTTAATTGCTGGAGATTAAATAGCATATAAAAATTAAGAAACCTTAATTAAAATATTCTCAATTTATTTCGATCCTGGGATTCTCCTTTAGCTATTAAGGAATATCTTTGAACAATTAATGATAAGAGTTACTGCACATGTTCAAAGTATGTCGACATCTTTACTTTGCAAGTCCTTTTTCATACTTATAATCTATGAAACGATTTGCCACACTTCCAAACAAGTTTAGAATTGGTTCGTCAGAAATTCCAAGAACTATGTGATTGATTATTCTATCAAATCACCAATCATTGGTTTCACGGTTCTACCAAAAACAAGTTCGGTTCTACCTCCATATGAGTACTGTGCATAGTCACACTAGTTACCAAAATTCGGTTGACTAGGTACTAGGATCGGTTCCCCACAACTTATGATAACTACCTGTATTCGGTTGCACATGTCTATAGGATCGGTTCCCCAAAAACTACAAACTTTATGCATATGTTCATAGGATCGGTTCCCCCATCTACTAAAAACGTGTTGCACCTCTTACAGGGATCGATTCCCCTCTTGTAAATTTGTTGCACCTCTTACTAGGATTGGTTCCCGAATTGCTAGATAAAAGTTGTTATTTACAAGGCATCGATCATACCATCTTGAGTTGTTACTTAAGATTGGTTTCACTAATAAAATTCATACCAATACATAAGTCAGACCTTGTGAATAGTTTTACCAAGATACATAAACAAGTTTATGAGCGGTTATACTAAACCCACATATTGGTAATTCAAAATAGATTTGCAATGAATAACAATACCAATAAGCCTAGCGATTTCCCTTTCGATTCACAAAACGAGTTTATGAACTTACTTCCTTTAAACGAATGTAAAACATTGTTTCCTAGGATGAAATCTTCACTCATACCCATACATAATCACAGTAGCATTCATACGATTATGTCGATGTCTTGTATACAAAGTTTAATGGTTAAGCAATAAACCTCGTATTGTATTCCTTAATACTATGTCTAACTAGAGTATCATACACAGCTTCGCAGTTATGTTTTCAATATGCACGACTTGAAAGATACATTAGGGAATGAAACAGTTCAAGTCAAATATTACTAACCTCAAGAGGAAGGATGATGTTGTCGTTGTGGATCCATACTTCTTCACATTCTTCAAGTCTTCATGTAATACTTGTAAGTCTCATATCCTAATACTTTCAAGCTAACCTATACGAAGTTGACTCTAGTATATAATCAAGCGAATCTTTAAATGAGTTTTGATTCACTAAAATATGACAACCAAACTTGACATACCAACGCTTGGTGGGTTCAACCGAGCTATGCTCTAACAGATTACATTCCTACCTTTTTATCATTGCAACAACTCAATTATCTCAAATAACTATATAATTCATTTACAAATACAAAATCTGTCTACCTTAATCTTCAGTTGCAGGCTTTCACTAAGGCCACTGCTATAACAGCATTACAATCAACTTCAGCTCAAACATCTCACAAGTACACTCAAGTTCCAACAACAATAACACTACCAACTACTAGCCTGCAATTCAATTTCAACAATAAATAACACTGCACATCCACTTCTATAACCTCATCTCATTCCAACTGTTGTCATCTTTAACTGTACCTCATATCACCTTCTATCTCTTTAACCATGACAGCCAACATAACTCAACAACTTCAACTTGAATTACACATCACTCTGACCGTCTCAGTACCTACACTGCCTGCACATTCAAAACTTCTACAATCCATGTAACTCAGTTCATCGCACAATCAAATATAACAACACCATCTCTTTCCCATCACTGTGATTATACAATATAACTCCAAATCTCAACCACTGTTCTGTATCCAACAGTTACAAACCTACACCACCAATTATAGTTCTAACTCCAAGACAATTCAACTTATACAGCCCTGCACAATATATTCCAGCTCATAATAACCCTGCACTTCAATTACCCATTCTAAAACAAACTCAATTCTTAGTTCAATTAAACAATCCCATAAACTAAAATTGAACATAACAACTTTACTCAATTAACTAAGAAGAATCATTACCTATGATTAGTCCTACCCAAGCAATAAAATTCAGTTCAGCAGCACATCACCTTCTCATCCTTAATCCATCAGTTCATCACAACCAATTCTTAACTCAAGACTTCTATAATTCGAACAAAGAACAACAACCCATTTCTTCATATCAACAGAACCCATTTCCAAACAATCCTCTAAATCCTCACTTACATCTTCTTTATCTGTAGTTGAGACTCAAGAACCCTAATTTCTGATTTGGGGAAGAACAAGAATAAACCCTAATTCATAATTCTCAATTTCACAATTAAACTGAAATTACAACTCCATATACTTGATTCTTCAATCTAAACAAATCCATCTAGGATTTATTAACCCATATCCAAATTCATATAACACAGATTCAAATCAAGAAACCCTAAATTACCTTTTCCTTTCGATTCAACTTCATAGCAGCTTCACTTCATCAATTCGGTAATAACCCCTCAATTTTTCATCCATCAATGACTCAGTTCACCTCTCAATTCATAGCAAACCCTAATTAAGCTTTCTCCATAATTTTCTCTTTTCTATTGAGTCTTAATCGACCAAACCATATTCTTCACCACCAATAACCCTTCGTGAGTCTTTACCAACTTACTAACAATCTCGAAACTATGATTTGATTCTTAAATTTCATCAACAGATGATGAACAAGAGAAGAAGAACGAAAAGAGGAAAGAAGAAGAAAGAGAGAGAAAAAGAAAGAATGAGCTTATCTGCTCGATTGATTCTGATAAGGCCAAAGACAAGCGATGAAGGCACCCACCCAAATGATATGGGCATCCGGGTCGGTTTAAAACAGAAAGACCATTTTGCCCTTCAAAAGTATCTGATGATTACTACTTCGTCTGGTATCCGATTGACACGTTTGAGTAGTCCATTCCGCGTAACTTTTCAAGATCTATCTAACGATACTAGTTTCTTATATAGATCGATGTTAGATTAATTTCTATTAATTAATGTTCGTGTTAAACTAATCGAGTTATTATCGGCTAATTCGTCACTTGACCGGTCTAACAACGTTGACGAGCTTGAGGATCCTTACAGAATATTTACCTAGCTTGCCTTTAGGGGGAGTAAAAGCGTTTGTTATTCAAATGTCAACATCGGCATTTATTGATTGAATATATGCAGCTTATTGTGCTGTTGAAACTTGGAATCAAGCGTATGAAAAATGAGTTTCTTTGTAATTCGTTTAGCTCCACATGTAATAAGAGTTTTGTCACTAAAATTAACAAAGGGGAAGATTGTTAGAGCATAGCTCGGTTAAACTCACAGAGTCGCTTGATTAAATACTAGAGTCAACTTCGTTTAGGTTATACTAGAAAGTCTAGGAATTTTGAGACATACAAGTATTACTCCGAAGACATGAAGAATGTGAAGAAGTAACGAACTACAACGACGACATCATCCCTCCACTTGTAGTTGGTAATATTGACTTGAACTGTTTCATTCCTAACGTATCTTTCAAGTCGTGCTATATTAAAAACATAACTGCGAAGCTGTATATACTGTACATATTGTATAATACTCTAGTGATGTGACATGATCATAATAGTATGATCATAGTATTAGGGAATTAGACTACGAAGTATAACGCTTATTTTTTTGAACTTCGTAGATATGACATCGACATAATCTTGTATATATTGGTATGATTATGTGAATGGATTATGGTGAATATTTCATCCTAGGAAACAATGTTTTACATTTGTTTAAAGGAAGTGTATTCATGAACTTGTTTCGTGAATCGAAAGAGAAATCATTAGGCTTATTGGTCCTGCTATTCATTGCAAATCTTTGGATGACCAATATGTGTGAGATGGTAGAACCGATCTTAACTTAGGTTATGTATCTTGGTATAACTAATCACAATGCCTGACTTATGATTTGGTATGATCGGTTTTTGTTAATTGGTGTAACCGATCCTAAGTAATCACCATGTGATGGTATGATCAATCCCTGTAATTGGTGTGACCGATACTATTAATTGATGTGGCCGATCATGAGTCTGTATGTGACCGATTCTTGTAATTGGTGTTACCGGTCCTAGTAATTGGTGTGACCGATCACAAGTAATACCATGTGTAGATCGAACTAATCCTTGTAACTAGTGAAACCGATCCTACTGACTGGTGTGACCGATCACAAGTGTTTCCATAATTAGGTATAACTGATCCTAGTGATTGGTAGAACCGATTGAACCCATGTATGTGATTTGGTAGTAGTCTTGGAAAACTAGCAAACCAATTCTAAACTTGTTTGGAAATGTGGTATAACCGATTACAAGAATGCAAATCCATGTAAATATGAAATAAGGATTTGCAGTGAAAAGATGTCAACATACTTTGAACACGAACAGTAACTCTTATCATTTATTGTTCAAAGATATTCCTTAGTACTCAAGGTGATCCTGTGCCGAAATAAATTAAGAATCTTTTAATTAAGGTTTTTGGTTTTATATGATTTAATTACCAGCAATTAATACACATCTCTAGAGAATAAAAATTAGTAATGTGCATTTACTAATTGGAGATTTTCTATTAAGAGATTTCGGAAATATTGGACAACCGTTTATTGGAATTAGGAAAACCGAATTTTGCCATTCCTTGCATATCTTGAGAATATCTCCGGTTATCGAAATTCCTTGGTGTCCAAACATCCTTGGTATATAAATACATAAGTTTGCATTTCTAGCAAACTATCCTAAGAGCCATGCAAACTTCATTTCTTGTTGTTTCTGTTGGAGAGGTAAGTATCCTAATTAGGCGAAATCTCTTACGACCGCTCATTTAAAGACTTATGTGGGATCAAGAAGCTCTACGAGTACCGTTGGTGGGAAACTAGATAATTTCAGTGTTATTAGTTTTCGATTAATTTGATTGACTAACGATTGTTGAAACTTTGATTGCACCTAGTTTGTTTATGCTTGAGAATCTTCTCTTCTGATATAAGATTCACTCAAACTAGATCGAAGTATCGACGAGATCTTTAGAACTGTTGTTAGATCTAAAGACATCTTGTGATAATCCATTGTTAACACACTCTGTTCTATGTGTGATTGATCACAAGAGATCAAGTGGTGTTGTGCAGGTTATTGAAGATAAAAGAATATTTGAAGACGAAGAAAATTTCTTATTGGTTTTCGTATCTTGTGAATTGTGTGCACAAACCTTGATCGGTTGGGATCCAACTAGAATCAGATTGATTGGATTGATTAGTTGCATAAGATCGGCATTCTCTATATATCTCTTTGAGATCTATATTGATTGAGTGCGAATCTCTACTTGATTATTTCGGTAGTTAAAGCTAGATTGATCTAACCAGACAAAAGAGTTTATTAGATTAAACGGAAGAGCCTTTGTCAAACAACTCATCTATATCTTGTAGCAAGATTGATTAGAGTGGTTACCAAACAGATTCTTCTTTTCCTGTTTGGAATACGATCCAAAGGACTTGTTATTCACGTGCGTGACTCTAGAAGTCGAAGGAGCAGGGATACAGAGGGAACTAAGTAGCTAGGGGTAGTCTGCTTGGCCTCAACTATACGAAGTTGGTATTACATTTTGTATATCGGCTTAATTCTGAGAGTATTCAAAACTTGACTAGGTCCCGGAGTTTTTCTGCATTTGTGGTTTCCTCGTTAAAAAAATCTTGCTGTGTATTTTACTTTGATTTCCGCAGTATATTTGTTTATTATAATAAAGTAAAATACACATATACGTTAACTCCGCATTCTTTGATAGTGATCCTATAGAGTTTGGTTATTACCAAACCTATTATCAAGTAACACAAGTTATCATGTTGTTGTATTGTCTCGATATCGTATCCATAGACAATCACACGAAGTGTGAACCGAATTGTCGTATTGTCTCAACTCTGTCCATAGACGATCACATTCGGTAGAGGACTTATAGGTTGAAACAAAAATATTATGGTGTATTTGGGTACCCTCGCCTTTTCATACACAATTTTTGAATGACTTCTAAAAGAAAAAAAGTCTATTTCTTGTGAAGCAAAATGTTTTTCTTCTGGCATCCAAACGCGTCATTAAGGTTTCTTTTATATTTTTGGAGAGAAAGTAGAGAGGAAGAAAAAAAATCGCATAACTAAATCACTTAATTTTAATTTTTTGTGTTCCCAAATTAATTTTTGGAAAATCTACAAAATGGTCATAGTATTAGGACGCGATTCACAAAACCATCTTACTGCTACAAACTATTGACAAAATGGTCATACTTCCGTTAGGAAGAGAGTTAAGTGGTGACTCACAGTTAAATACGTTAGTGAAGTTACCTATGTATCCTTGTTATTTATCTCTCCAAACATAATTTTAATTTTGCCTTCATTATAGTTGTTTTGACTGTGTAGCTATTTATAGGTGGTGTGCCGCCACTAACATATCGTTACATCGCATTCAGGATCGTTACACCGCTTTAGGATCGTTACACCATATTCACCCAAAGGGTTCATCGCTTTCTCTCTGGGATTTAGCAAAAATTCTTAAGCTTCCACCACCACCGCTTCATCACCCCCACCTCAACCAATTAGTTAAACGAAGAGGGGTATTTTAGGGGAGGGTATTTTGGGAAAAGTTAACACTGTTTTATTCAAAAGTGTTAAATCAGATGGAAAAAAACCATTTTATAAAACAAGTTTTTAAGTGTGGTCGATTTACAAACCAACTATAAAAAGTAGGATTATCTTGTAACTGGCCCTTTATTTTTTTGTGTTCCCAAATTATTCTTGACTTTTTGACTTAATTAATTCGAAAAATAACTTATGAACCGGTATCACCTTCTTTTATAAGCATTTTAATTTTTTGGTAGAATAAGAGTGGCATGTATCGTGTATTTACCCATCAAATTAATTCTTGTTTTTACTATTTTATCGTGTAAATAAATAACTTGCCCTTTTGGGTAATTGGTTTAGATTGCACTACCGGTATTTGGGGTGCACATTTTGGAAATCGAGTGTTTAATCACCGTAAGCATAAATCAGTTCTAAAAGTCAGCAGTAAAAGGATTTCTTAGCTTCACAAAAGGTTAATTTTTTGGTATATTAATTATATGTCCCTAGTTTTAACACCTAACAAATATGTCCTTATACAATAATAAATATATCTCTACTTTTTAATAACCTTATCTATTTAAAATTAGATTACCTTAATACCCTCATCCATATAATATTCTTCTTTATTTCAAAATGGAACAAATTTCTTCCACTACCACTTCACCCGCACCACCACCACCACCATTCCACCACCACCAACATTCAACTACCATTCCACCATCACCATTCAACGACCACCACCTACCAACCGCCAGCACTACTAATATTCCACTGCCACTCCGTCACCACCACCATTACACCACCACCAGTGCGCCACCACCACTAGTCCACCGCTGCCGCCACCACTGGTTCATATATTTTTGTATCAACAACAGTAGTTGATCCAAATAAAAATAGAATCAACAGTAGAAGTTTATCCAATTTAGGGGATCAACAACAGTAGTTGATCCCATAAATTGGATCAACAATGAAAGTTGATCCATGTAAATGGAGTCAACAACCAAAGTTTGACACAAAAAATTGACATACGAATGAGTGAACTTGGCATGAGTCGAACACGCATCATTTGACATGGAGTCAGTCATGGTACCATTGCACCACAAATTCAACATTTAAAGAACTTTACATGATTTAAACTACAAGCGTAATTTGAATTACAAGCATGATTATACTAATCCCATAAATGGGATCAACAACAGTAGTTGATCCCATAAGAAATGGTGTCAACAACAGTTGTTGATCCCATTTACGGGATCAACAACAGTAGTTGATCCCACAAAAACTAAAGTACAGAGATTTTTTCACAATGAAAGTGGCCGCTCACTTCACAATTACACCGAATAACCATAAAAATGAACAAAAAAAATCCAACACCACCACACCACTGCAAACACAACAACCACCACCACTGCCTTCGCTGTAACTATACCTGCCACCACCACCAAAAACATCCACTACCACCAATACAATACAATTACAATAGTATCACTACCACCAACCTAACAACATTACCAGCAAGAGAGACAGACAAATGATATGTCAACAGCAGCAGCACCAGCAGCGTACTACTGTCTGTGAAAGTGAGACCACCATCTCTATCTCAAACAACTGCTTCCCCTCTCTCCATCAGTTTCTAAACTAATCCCCCTATACCACCCTATAGGGTGGTAAACCTCTCTCCTGAGACCGGAACCATACTGAAATACCACTAAATCTAGCCGTTATTGACCGTTACAACTAATTTTAGCCGGTGCAGATGATCGGAACTTAACGACATCAATCGGAATACAAAAACTTCATCAAATCTCTAATTTAATCAGTACCCATCTTGTTAAAATGTAATAATCCCACATACTCTGACCCAAGCTTTTCAGATCTGTTACCTAAATCTTGTAAATCATATCAGAAACTATTATCGTCTCCGACTACCGAAATCACTGAAGATACCAAGACACTGATGAGATCTAAGTTACCAAGACACCCAAGATACTAAAGAAAATCCCCGTTACTCGAAGACACCAAGAAATTAACACAGTAGAAGACCGAGAAGACCCTTAGACCCAGTTTTGATCAATCAAACGGAACGACAACGTTACATCAGCAGGAGATCCGAGATCCTCTCCCTTATCTCTTTCTCTTCAAATTTATTTTAATTGATTATTGCCTTTATTTGGATTTAATTTTCTTAGTTTTGTTTCAAAGTTCAAACCTTTAATTATTGCTCCATTTTTTTTTCTATCCCTGAGATTCATCTGCATCTGTGTGGAATACTGATCAAATATCCCTATCACTTGTCGCTAATTCTCTTTAATTAGTCTTTTAACTCACTGTCTCTGGTAGAGAAATAACAGGTTAATAAATAAAAAAAATTGAATTCTTTTTTTTTATTACACTTAGAAATTGATTGATTTCTGCTACTAGTTGTTAGTGTCTAGTTTGTTTTGAACTTCATCTACTAATCATTCTCTCCAAGTACCTTACTGTTTGCAATAATCTAGCTGATAATTTAATTTTTATAATTCTCGTTTTACATTCCCGAAAAATCATTTGTATAAAAAAAATTATTCATTTTTGTTCGCCCATGATCTTGACCTGTAATTGAACTTCTTATTTGATTAATTTGCTTTACAGGGCACAAATCACACCCAAATTTAGTGCTTGACCCGGTAGATTTCTTCCTCTGGAAGCTCAACTGGATCTTTGCTGGAAGCTTACCCATTCTGGTATTTATATCTTTTTCTAAACTAATGCTTGTTCTGTTTACTTTGTCAACATGTAAGTCCCTTGTGTGAGTTTTTTCACCTGTCTTTTTGTGGTAGTGTAGTTTTTTACTTGCTAGCGCAATGAGTTATCTTAGTTGGAATTGCCGTGGATTTGGGGAAAAAAAGAGGCAATTCGAGAACTACGTGAACTTGTTAAGCTAAAATTACCTGATGTTATTTTTATATGTGAGATAAGGATTAATGCAAATGCTACAACAAAAAAACTTAGATCCCTAGGATACCATAATTCCTTTTCTCTTCCATCCATTGGGAGAAAATGAGGTTTGGGTCTAGCCTGGAAAGATGGTTTTGATTTAACTGTTAATGAATCTAGTCAACAGTGTCTTGTTTGCACTTCTAACTCAATTAAGGCTAACACCCGATGCAATCTTTATTTTGTATATGGGGAGCCAAACAAAAATTTGAGGACTAATAGTAGGGCAAATTTCAGAGCCCAACCTTACGATAGTACTATCCCTACTATGGTGATAGGAGACCTGAATTGCATATTATTACCACAAGACAAATGGGGTAAAAACCTTGTCAAGGAAAACGACACTAAACATTTGGAGTGCCTCATGAAAGAATGGAATCTAAAAGACATGCCTTTTGTTAGCCCAGATTTCACCTGGACTAATAAACAGGAAAGTGATAATCTGGTTTTAGAGAGACTCGACTGAGCCATAGTGAATGAGGAGTGGGAAATGGCTTTTCAACATACTCATACATTGCATTTTACTAGTATTAGTTCTGACCATGCTCCGATTCTAGTGTTGTTAAGCACTGGAGTGGAGAATCTTCACAAGCCCTATCATTTCATGTCGATGTGGACCAAAGATGCTTCCTGCAAAACAATAATTGAGAAGGCTTGGTCAATACATGTTATGGGTTCCAAGGCTTACTAGCTAAAACAAAAACTTAATCATGTTAAGCATAGGTTAAGCAAGTGGAATAAACAATCATTTGGAAACGTCAATCATTCCATTTCCGAGACAAAATTTCTGATTAATGATACTCAAACAAAATTTCCTGGTGAAACAAGGAAACTCTCTGAACTTAATGATAAACTAACTTACTTGTACTCCCTATAAGAAATATTATGGAAAGATAAATCAAGGGAGTTATGGTTAAATGAAGGAGATAAAAATATGCTTTTTTCCCCCCATAAATCTACGATGTTTAGGAGAAAAAGAAATCATATCTCTTGGATTAAGGCTAGAGATGGAACTTGGTTAACTACAAGAGAAGCTATTGGAGAAGAGTTTAGCTCTTATTTCCAACAGCTTTATACTACCTCTGGTTCTAATGATCAAGATGTGGTGATTGATACTATAAAACCTAAGCTGAATGAGCTTGATAATGAAGTTCTTCTTGCTCCTATTTCTGAGGAAGAGATTTAGACGGCAGTCTTTCAAATGGGGGCAAAAAAAGCCCCAGGCCCTGATGAGTTTACAGGACACTTCTACCAAACCTACTGGGATGTGGTAGGGGTAAGTGTAAACCAAATGGTGAAACAATTTTTTGAGACGGGTCACCTTTTAACCCAATTTAATCATACAAATATTGCTATAATACCTAAAAACCAAATGGCTGACTCTGTTGACCAATTCAGACCTATAGGTTTATGCAATTTTGCATATAAAATAATCTCTAAAACTTTGGCTAATAGGATGAAGCCACTGATGGATAGAGTGATATCTCATAATCAAAGTGCCTTCATTCCTAAGAGACAAATTACGGATAATGTGATTTTAGCCCATGAGCTTTTTCACACTATCAAGAAAAATAAAAATAAAAAGGGTTTTGCTTCCATTAAGCTAGATATGTCCAAGGCTTATGACAGAGTGGAATGGTCCTTTTTAGCAAAATCAATGTCTAAGTTAGGATTTCATCAGAATTGGATCAAGCTTATCATGAACTGTCTAAATTCTGTTTCCTATTCCATTCTCCTTAATGGGAGTCCTATGGGTCTATTCCAGCCAGAGAGAGACCTTAGGCAGGGGGACCCTATGTCCCCTTACCTATACATCATTTGTGTTGAGGCTTTCTCGGCTTACATGAATTATTTGGAAGAATCTCACATTGTGAATGGGATAAAATGTGCTAAGACCGCCCCAACTATTAGTCATCTGCTATTTGCAGACGATAGTCTTCTCTTCACCAATGCCACTATACCAGATTTCCATGCCATAAGAAACTGCCTGCAAACTTACTGTAAAGCAAGTGGCCAGGAAATTAACTACAATAAATCTGGCTTGCTCTTCAGTGGGAAAGTTCACCCAAAACATAAGAAAATCCTAGCAAAAATCTTGAATATCTCTAACATGAGCCTTGGCGAGAAGTATTTGGGAGCTCCAATATCTATACTAAAGTCTAAGATTCAAACCCATATTTCTCTCCTAAGTTCTGTGAAAAAGAGAGTTGATGGGTGGTTAACTCAATTCCTATCACAAGCAGGCAAGACCACCTTGGTGAAACATGTTGGTCAGGCAATGTCTTTGTATCATATGGCCATTTTTTAACCCCAAAAAGCTTATGCCATAAGATAGATAGTCAGCTTAACAAATATTGGTGGGGAGAAGATCCAAGATCAAAAAAGAGAAAGTTACACTTGATTGGTGTGGATAATATCTGTAAAACAAAGAAGGGATGAGGATTAGGCTTCCGAAAAAGTGAAATAAATAACTTGGCTATGTTGTCCAGGAGTGTATGGAGACTTGTTGAAAATCCAAATTCTCTTTTGGCATTAGTACTTAAAGCAACATATTTTGAGAATGTGGATGTACTTAATTCTAAAGCCCCCAGTACTGCTTCTTGGGTATGGAAATACCTCCACCAAACCATGAGCAAGATAAAACCTTTCATTGCTTGGGTGGTGGGGGAAGGAAACTTTATAGACCCATGGTGCGACAACTGGATCCCGGGTAAAGGGACTGCCACACCTAGGGCCAATACCGTGCCAGATAAGAATCTAAAAGTTGAAGACCTGATTAACCAGGACTCGAGAACTTGGGATACCCGCAAAATTAAGTGCTGTGTTTGATCAACAATCAAAAGAGTTGATAGAACGAATCCCCTTAAGTTTGGAATCTTCTAGTGATAGAAGAATCTGGACTCCATCTAAAGATGGAAATTTTTCTACCAAAACTGCTTATACTGCTCTTAGTGTAGGTGGTGATACCTCTGATGCAGACCTATGGACTAGTAGAAATGAGATTGTTCATAATAGCAACACTGAAGAACCATCAACTATAATGGAAATAGCTAAATCAATGCTATTGACGTCCCATGGAACTACTCCCCTCAATCTAATCGCTACGATCGATGCAAATCATCGGGAATCCTCTCCTTGGAAGTCTCCTCCAGAAAGTTGGATAAAATTTAACACTGATGGAGTTTGGAACCTGAATTCCAGCAATGGGGGAATGGGTTTGATTATCCGCGATTCAAAGCACTCATTCATACTAGCCGAATCAACTAACTTAGTTTGTTTCTCTGCAGAAGAAGCGGAAGTGCAAGCAATTAGAGAGGCGCTAAGGATAGCTTTGATTAGGAAAGATGAGAAGGTTATTGTGGAAAGTGATGCAGCTAGAATTATCGATCAGATTAACAACAGAAGTTTCCTAGGGGATCACCGCACTCATCCTCTATTCGAAGATATTAGAACTTTGAGTCTGAAATTTAAGTTTCTCTCTTTTGTTTATGTTAACCGTTTGGGAAACAATGTCGCCCATGAATTAGCACAGTGGGCTAAAAAAATGCCGACCATATGGCGTGGACTGTCCCACCTGTATGGCTAGTGCTTGCCCTAAGTGCTGATCATAGGGAGTCTTAGTATATTCCCTGTATTTTGATTATTAAAAAAAAAAAAAAAAAACATCACCAGCACCACTGAATTTATCAAATACAATGACCACTACCAACACACCACCACCGCCGCCGCCAAATTTGGCAAAACCATGATACATACTACTATTTATACTGAAATCCAATAATAAATACCTATATTACGGATGTTTAATTTGTAGTTCATCGTAAAATCACATTCAAGTTATGCGAGATTCAAATCAAATGGAGATTTGTAGGATTTTTTATACTAACCTGATCCATCGCTTTATGTCCGTGGAATTCCTATGGTTTTGATTTCTGTATCAACTCAAAATTCCCAAATTCGAAACCTAGAAATCAGATTTGTTAATTTACAAATGTTTAATGATGATTGATAATGAAATATGATTTCAATCGAAAATCTTCATCTCCCTCTTAATCGAAAATCTTTCTCTCATAAATCTAATAGTTGATATCCTCCTCCACCACCGCCACCACATCCACCATCATTATCAACTTGAGATTTGTGAAACACAGTCGAAAAATCATTTATTTTCATTGCCTAACATAGATTTCATAACGGCGACGAAAAAATGTTGGAGAAGCGACGGTGAAGTGATAATGGTGGTGGTGGCGGCGGCTATTATCGGGAGAGAAGAAGAAGAAGGAAAGTTTAGATCTGAAAAAATGAAAACAAAAAAACAATTTTCTTCAAAACCTTATTGAAAGAGAATGGGTAAATATGGAAATAAGCAAAACCTTAATGGACCCTTGATGAGTTTATAGATGGAGAAAGATATATTTATTGTGTGATAAGGATATTTGTGAAGCCCATCAAAACAAGGCATATTTATTCAATTCCCACTTAATTTTTCATTTATGGAAATCATTCTGAAATAACTTGTGACTTTTTAATTTAATTAAGTTGAACAAAATAACTTTGTGTGTATCCAAATAACAAAAAAATGGTTTCATAAAAAATGATATTTTATTTCTAGAAATCATTTTTGTATTCCAAAATTAATTTCAGCCTTTTCGACTTAATTAATTCGAAAATTAACTTTTGAACTGCCATCCAAACACCTTCGGATCATTTTGATTTTTTATCGTGTATTCACTTCTACTATTCACCATCAAATTAATTCATTCACCTAGTAAATTATTTTTACTATTTTATCGTGTAAATAAATAACTTGTGGTTTTGGGTAATTCGGTTTTCAAAAAACAATAACAATCCTTTCTTTAAATTAAGTACTGTTTGTCTGGTTCACACACCACTGCTACAACCAACAGTCGTAGCACAGCTGCA
This sequence comes from Papaver atlanticum, assembly GCA_023531105.1. NCBI lineage: Eukaryota > Viridiplantae > Streptophyta > Magnoliopsida > Ranunculales > Papaveraceae > Papaver > Papaver atlanticum. The sequence goes on from JAJJMB010012638.1 coordinate 2,023,805, forward strand.
ACAGCAGCAGCAGTTGCAGGCAGACAGCCGAGTAGCAGGCGCCGTTTCCCTTTTCTTGCACTCTTCACTCCCCATCACCTTTCCTCATTTGTTTCTTCCTATCCCTCTCTCTCTATCTCCACAAGAATTTAAAGCACAAAGAAAATATATCCGCTGATGGAGATTGAACCCTGTTTTTCTTTCTTTCTTTCATCACTGCTCTGCTCTGTATAATTAAACCGTGAACTCACTCACTCACTCTCTTTCACCCTCTTTCTCTGTCTCTACTGAAAATTCAAAAGAATGGAGCAGGATGATCATCATCATCATGAGTATTATGCTTGTTTACCACAGTGGCTAGAATCATTACTTGATGAGAAGTTTTTTGTTCCCTGTTACATTCATGAAGATGCAAGGAAGAACGAAAAGAATGTGTTCTGTTTAGATTGTTGTACTAGTGTTTGTACTCATTGTTGTCCTTCTATTCATGATTCTCATCGGCTTTTACAAGTTAGAAGATATATTTACAAAGATGTTCTCAGACTTGATGATATTCAGAAGCTCATTGATTGTTCTCATGTTCAAGTAAGTACTGCTTTCATCATCATCATCTTCATCTTCTTCACCAGAATCATCTCTGTTTTCTCTGTTTTGTAGAAATTAACTTCTTCTTTTTTTCGATTTTTTGATTTTGCAGAGTTATACAAGTAATGGTGCAAAGGTTATATTCATAAATCAAAGGCCACAATCAAGACCACATAGAGTTTCAGGGAATACGTGTAGCACCTGTTACAGAAGTCTGCAAGAGAGATATTTTTTCTGTTCTTTGTATTGCAAGGTTCAACATCTAGTAAAATTAGAAGGTGGGGTTTCAAGATATCTCTATGAATGTGATTTCTTGCCATTATCAGAAGAAGAAGAAGGTAAAGAAGGTAAAGAAGATGATGAATTTGATTATGATAATGGTATGATGACTCCTGATTCCGTTCTTGAATCACCTGTACTCTCTTCCCGTACACATTCTGGTTCAAGTGCTAGTGGTGGAGGTAATTGGGGAGTGGGTTGCAGAACCCTTTTAAGTACTGCAACAACTGATTTTGTGAGAAAGAAAAGGAGTAGCAAAACTGGTAACTCAAGCTCAAACAACCAATATCACCAGCAGACTTGCTGTTCATCACCTGAAATTGCTGCTATGAATCGTCGGAAGGGCATTCCACAAAGGTCTCCTCTCTACTGAAATTGCTGTTTGGTATTTTTACTCTGTTTCTTTTGTCAATGGTTTCTTTTTGGATTGGGGGGAAGCAATAGAGAGATTCAAGGCATATTAATGCCTCCATTCCAATTTTGTAGAGAATAAGAAACTTTTTTTTTTTTTTTTTTTTTTTTTTTTGAGGTCCCTGTTTGATTCATATTTGCCACTACAATCTTTTTTCTCTGTTTCAATTCTGTGGATATAATTTGCAGAGAAAAGTAAACAATGGTGAGGGGGTCTGTTTAAACTCTAAATTTCTTTCTTATTGTTACAGTAATTTCATTTGCCATTTAGTAGTACTTGTTAATTTTGTTAGTTTTTTAGTTTCAGAGCTAAAATTTGATCAATTTGGGTACTTTATCCATATAATCTAAGTCTAATAACCAACTTAAAAAGTCTCTCATTGAAGTAAGTTCAGTTGCCATTTACTTCTTACTGCTGGTTTCAATTGAGCTAAATTTGATGGATTCAATTTGTGTGTGTTGAATGCAATGTCTTTAACTGTTGGTTGATTTCTGTACATTTTGTTGTTCATACTCTGTTGGATTTAGTGTTGCAACTATGATGATGATGATGATATTAAAGAGGGGCATTTATGCAAGTTTCAAATTAGAAGGCAAGAATAATGTGTAAATGCAAATTAAATAGTTTGTCAGGGGTTAAATAATTGGAGGGAAATTTAGGTTTGGTGTGCACAGCTGTTGGAAAGTTAGAGGGGAGGTTGTGAAATAGGGACACACTCTTCATCATCTAGGGGATGTAGCTCTCACAGGCTAAGGGTTGAAAATTGAAATCTTATAGAAAGCCGTGTGAAGAGTGAAGAGACCCTACCAACCCTAAACACCTCTCTTTACTTTTGTTTCTACCCAGGGATATAACCAGAACAATGACAAAAGAGAGAACCATGAAAGTATTCAAAATATAAGTTTGTTTTTTTGGAATGTCATTTTCTAAGTTTTTCAATTTGGATTTTGGGAAGGACTTTTGTTCATTGGGAACAGCATGAAGAAGACCAATGCTGAATGGAAAATGTTCAAAATTAGGGGGATTCTATCCACATACAGAGAGAGGATGAGAACTTTGGACTCCAAAGGTCTCACTAGAAGTAGGAGTGTTCACCATTCACCAGCAACAAAGAACAAGAGAAAGTAATTCAGCAAGAATCCTTTCACACACCATCCCCCTCACAAAGAGAGAACTGTTAGGAGTATTATTATTTCTACGCAAATGGATCAAACTACAAAATAGATGAGACAGCTATCAGGCAAAGAAGGCCAGGCCAAAAGAATAGAAGAACATTACTGCTGTGCCGCGGCAAAGAAAGCCAGGCCGAAGGAAACAAGATAACTGCTGCATTGTGGATTGTTATGATAAAAATATGGGTACTCTTTATTTGAGTCCCTGTTTCAATGTGGATTCATCAACAATTATGTCTAAAAGCGCAAACTTAGGCCGGTTCCTATGGGTGTGGCAAACTTGACAGTTTGCCATTTTTGCACCCACTATGGAGCTGGCAAACCGGCCTGGTTAAGTGGCAAATTTGCCACTTAGCCAGGCCAGGTCAAGTTTCTACCGAGCGGTCGAGTCTCGACCGCTCGGTCAAATCTACACTGCTAGCGGCTCCTATAAGACCGGCCGGTGTAGTTTACACCGCTAAGTAGAATCTGATCCAACGGTCATAAATCTTTCCCCCTATAAATACCACATTCCTCTACCATTTTAACTCATACCTTCTTCCTATTTTCTTAGATTTTCCAATGGCTCAAAACATGTCTATGGCTCAATTCATAGAAGAGCAACATGCGGCCGAAAATCAAAGAGTTGCACTTCGAGCTAGTGTGCAAAATGAATTAAGAAGAGCAAATAGTTGGAGAGTTGCACAGCAGCGCAATTTTAGCACGTTAGAAGATGAATGCATCTGCAGGAATTATGTTTTCTTCACTAATCATCCAATCGTTGATGGCACATTACGGCTTATTCCGTTTTGGGGACGCGTTTTAATGAAATTTGAAGAAGAAACAACGAACCTCAACAATCGCAATTCGATGGTGTTGAGTGCTCGGTTCTCCATAATTTCCAAGAATGTTAATAAGTATATTGGTATGATAAGGGAAGAGGCTCGAAAGATGAGAACTGGTGAAACCCTGCTGGAGATTGATCAAAGATGTCGTGCAAAGTGGCTCCGTGACAAAGGAGAGAAGTTCCGATATGCAAGTTGTTATGAAATCTTAAAAGTGTTGCCCCAATTTAGTCTAGCTTAACAATTCTAAGTTTTCAATTTTAACTTATGTAGAAAACTTTAAATGAAGATTATTATTTGGGGGATTTTGCGTTTCCCCCTGAAAAAAGATAGCTAATTTGCAATACCCCCCCTAGAGATTGATAATAGGCAAAACCCCCTTTAACTTGGATGTGCCGTAACCGAGCAGTTTTGTACAGCACGTGCAGTTCACATGCGTGTCAGAAAAAAATATCTGAAAATTAAAACCCAAAATTACCCTTTAGAAAATCAACGGTTTATACAAGATTTGGGCTTAGATTTGTTACACGTACCCTAACTGATTAGATACGAGGCAGGAGAGAAACCATTCCATTCTCTTCCATTTCACAGACGTTTCGAGAGAAAGAGAGAGAAATCGTTTTCTCTTCGATTCCACCCTTGTTTATGCAAATCTTAATCAGAGAAAGAGATAGAGAAGAAGATCAAGGAAAGAACAGTGGGTTTTGAAGAAGGGTTTGGACATGCAATTCCCTAAGAAGTTGTAAGTTTTTTTCTTTCGATTCTGTGTTAGGGTTTAGTCGATTATGTGTTAGGGTTTGTTTGATTTTGGGTTTTTGTTCTTTGGGTTGTTAATAATGGTTATGATTATGATATATCTCAGTTTGATTATAAAAAATGTAAGTTTTTTTCTTCCGATTATATTTTAGGGTTTCATCGATTTTGGTTAGGGTTTGTTTGATTTTGGGTTTTTTGTTACTTGGGTAGTTAATAATGGTTATTATCATGATAGATTCGAAGTTATTTTCAACTTTTGTTGTTACTATGTTTTCTAAAAAATTAGGGTTTCAAATATTTTTTTTAACTGTTGATTATGTGCTTCTATTATGATTAGTATACTTTCGATTGATGTGTAGTTAGTTGTTGGAAATATAAAGTCATTCTTTTTGATGTTATTGTTTTGATAATGAAACTGAAATTTTCATTTTGTGTTTGTGTATGTTTGTAGTGCTAGTAAAGATTATGGTTTGAAAGATCTGGTGATTCATTATGGTGGACGTTGGCCACCTGACCAACCAATTGGGGGTTTGCACTTCTTCGACTATATGAATGGCCGTGAATTTCGTTATAAGAATTTTGATGGTGACTGTTTGAGTATGATAGATCTTATTGCTGGTATGGGAGACATATTAAATGGTCTGGGAGGGGTGATTACTTTTCAATATTTGGATGGTGGTTTTTTATTGGACATAGATGATGAACCAGACTTGCTGAGGTTTTGGACTGATTCAGATCAAGAAGAAGGCATTCCTGAAGTACATTTGTTTATGATTCATGCTGATCCTATAAGTCAAGATATGGGGGTGGGTGTTCAGCCGTATGTTCCGCGAGTGGTGCCTGAAGTTGATGTTGTTGGTCCCTCAACACAGTCTCAGAGTGAAGGACCAGTAATTGTTGATATTGATGACTATGATGATGTGGTAGTCCCTGATCAGCCACATGAGCAGACGAGTCAGCAGCCACATGAGCAGACGAGTCAGCAACCACATGAGCAGACAAGTCAGCAGCCACATGAGCAGGTGAGTCAGCAGCCACCAGATACACCTAGAAGGAACTTGTTTGGTTCAAAGAAAGTGGCTTCTAAGAAACTTACACCACAGAAAAGAGCTACTGTGGATGATAACAGTACAGCTGAACCTGTAAGTAAGAAGAAGACATCAAATGGTGATGAGTTGGATGAATTAAATGATGAAGGGTTTGATGAAGAAGAGTTGGATGTACTTCCTGAGTGCACTAATCTGGATTATCATGACATTCATGATTTACCAGTTGAAGATGATTACCACAGTAGTCAGTCACTTAGTTCAGATAGTGAACCAGATGAAGAATCTGACTGTGAAACTGACTTAGATGAAGAAGAAGAGACAGCTGAGCCATATAGATATGGAGAATATAGGAAGGTTGCAGACAAGTATGATGATATGTATGCAGATAAAGAAAGTGAAGACCATATGCCATGGACATGTGAGACAGATGAACTAGCAATTGGTATGACTTGGCCAACTATGAAAGAGTACAAGACATTTGTGACAAGGTTTTGTATAGCCAATACCATGGAAATTACAAAGACAAAGGATGACAAGGACAGATTAAGGTGCAGGTGCAAAGACCCCAAATGTTCATTCAGACTTAATGGGAATCTGTAAGTGAACTTATACATGTGTTATTGTCTTATTTCATACATGCATAGTATTGTGTTTCTAATATATGTTGTTAATGTGTGCAGGCAAAAAGATGGAAGCACAATCAAGGTCACTAAGTATGTGCATACACACACTTGTGTAAACAGGGATATGTCTAAGAAGAACAAATTGGCCAATTCAACTTGGATTGCTTCAGTAATAGAACAGGATGTAAGAAATGATGGTTATAGTTTGAAGCCAAGGAAGATAAAGGAAAAGATTATGGACTTGCATGGAGTGCCTGTGAAGTATTGGGTGTGTTGGAAGGCTCTTGGCAAGGCACTAAGCAATGTGTATGGTTCATATGAAGATGGTTATAAGTTCTCACCTGAAGTGTGCAGGCAGATTGTGTCCAAGAATCCAAACAGTATTGGAGAGGTTACTGTTGATGCTGATAATGACTTTAAATCATGTTGCCTTGCATTTGATTCATACCTGACAGGCTTCAAAGATTGATGCAGACCTTTTGTTGGTTTTGATGGGTCCCATCTTAAAGGAAAGTGTTGTGGTGTCATGCTCTCAGCAGTTGCACTTGATGGTAATAATGGTATGTACCCCTTAGCTATTTACATTTGTGATGTAGAGGATAAGGTCAATTGGATTGCATTTCTGGAAATCATTGCAGCAAGATTGAATGCACATCCTATGCAATTGACTTTCATTTCAGACAGACAAAAAGGTCTTATACCAGCAATACAACAAGTTTTTCCCACAGTTAGACATAGGTTTTGCTTTAGACACATCTTTGATAACTTTAAGATGACATACAAAGGCAAACACATGAAAAGACTAGCTTGGGGAGCATCAAAATCTTATAGAGTTGTTGACCACAAGAAAGCAATGGATCAAATGGAAAAGGATAACAAGAGGGCACATGACTGGTTTAACGATGTGCCGACACATACTTGGGCTAGGTCAACATTTGATTTGACTTCCAAATGTGAGCATGTAACAAATAACTTCACTGAAGCATTTAACAGTTGGATGCTAGATGTTAGGTGTCAGCCTTTGCACAGATTGTTGGAAGGCTTCAATTTAAAGGTCATGGGATTGATGTTTGAGAGGAAGATGAAATGTTTGGAGTGGGAGAGAGAGGGCAAGATATTGGTGCCAAGGGCAGAGAGAATTATGAATAATAGAATTTCCAAGAAGAATAGATACAAATTATTTGGACAAAGTGAGTTTGAATGGTGTGTCCAAAGCCGCATGAGTGGAAGTAGGTGGGATGTTAGTTTAACTGAAAAATCATGCAGTTGTTGTGTTTGGGACATTACTGGCATTCCATGTGTCCATGCAGTTGCAGTAGGAATACATTTGAGGGCTAATCTGAATAGGTAATATTCTACCATTATGATTTCCTGTGTCTCTTTTATTTGTTTCATTTGTCAAAAGTAACCTTTGATATACATTTCATTTTTACAGTATGGTTGATGATTTGCACAAGGTTACCAGTTATAAAAAAGCTTATGTCGGTAAGGTTAAGGCATGTGCAAGTGAAGAGAATTGGCTTGAGGTAATATTCTACCATCTCTTTACTATTTTCAATATGTGGCAAATGCTTGTGTTCTAATATATCTTTCTACGCAGCATGAAATGAGGCCCAACAAACCTAAATACAAGAGAAAGGTTGGTAGACCACAACTGAATAGGATTAGGTCTAACGTTGAAGGAAGACCAAACCCTGAAAAAGGCAAGAGAAGTTGTAGTGGTTGTGGTTCAAGTGCCCACAATTGTCAGAAGATGCCCTACAAAGAATGTACCATCTATAAGTGCTAGAGGAAGGGGCAGAGGTAGGAGCCAAGGAAGAGGCAGAGGCGATACTGAACCTGCTGGTAGGTATATTTTGCTTCTCTATTTATACTTGCATTCTTAAACACTTCTTTTTTAGATTATTGATGTTGTTGTTGGATCTTTAGGGGCAGTGGAGCAGGATCTTCACAAGGAATGGGAAGAGGCACACCACCTGCTCAACAAAATGGAAGAGGTGCAGTTGCAGCAAGACCTGTCCCTCCTCCTTATACATGTATTGGTGGAGCTGGAAGAGCAGCAACAACAGCAAATTTCCACAGCCAGAATGGATTTAGAGCAGATGGAATGAGGGCAGCTTTTAGACCCCCATCGCAGACCTTCAAACCAGCTTGGAGGCGTTAAGTGCATATACATGTTTGTGTGTGTGCTCTCTTTTTTTATGTGCATGCATGCAATATTTTGTACAGAGATTATACTCTGATCTAGCTTAGCATTGTGCAGGGAAGTTGCCATTTTTTTGTACAGAGATGTTACTCTATGAAGGCTATGTGTAGGGAAAACTATTTATTACTCTTTGTTATGTGTTATGGCCATATATAGTCTTTGTTAGGCTCAGTTAGCCACTTTACTTTCACTATTGGAAGCTTCATCTTCAATGCTTACCTGAAAAATCACAATTTAAATTTGTAATACACCCTCACTGTAAATATTGTAATTTGCATTACCCCCTTTAATGGTGCAGATGCAGGAACTTACCTCACTGTCGAGACTTGAAGATCCACCTCCCATACTCGATCATTAATGTATGATAGTGTTCTTCCTTGCTTGTGAACGGTCAAATTTTTTGGGGGCTAAGAATGCACCACGTGTCCAGGGGCAAGTATGTCTTTTGACAATTTCAGATATTTTTTCTGACACGCATGTGAACTGCACGTGCTGTACTAAACTGCTCGGTTACGGCACATCCAAGTTAAAGGGGGTATTGCCTATTATCAATCTCTAGGGGGGGTATTGCAAATTAGCTATCTTTTTTCAGGGGGAAACACAAAATCCCCCTTATTATTTATCAAACAAAAGTACAATTACATTAACGATTTAAACAAACCACGATTCATATTAACGAATAACAAAACTCTCAAACTAACGATTACCACCAAATACATAATCCCCTAAGCATGTTTGATCTTGTGAAAACTCATTATTTGGACTCTGAGATGGTGGTTGAGTAGCATCAGGTAATTCATAACCTTGAAATGGTACCGGAGCCATTGGAGGTGCTTGAAATCGGTGAAATGCTGAACTTGTTGGGGTATAAATTACGGATTGCCTAAATGCATCCAAATTGACGTGTCCACCACCAGGAGTAAGTACAGGACCTTGGGGAATGAAACCAAGAGGAGACTGGAAATCCATCTCCAAGTTTGTTGTTGTTGGTGGTAGCTGAGTCTCTTCCACCATAGTCTTTTCCATCGGAGTGTGATGATGACTTCTATGACCTCCACAACTTCCACTTGCACGATTTCTTGTATTGCTCTCATTGAGCATTTGAGAACTTGACCCTAACGGAGTCTCAGGCAATTCATAATTCATACTCTCCCTCAAAGCCTGCATCTGACTCAAGTGAAAATTGCGGAATTGATTGGTAAAAAGCGAAAAATTGTTCAACTTGTTCTGATACTCTTCTTTTGTTGCCACCACACCATCGTATGGATAGCTCTGCTGCATACCTTCACTAGTAAGTGGAACTGTAACAACATCTCCACTTGGTGATAAAGTATGGACTTCCCAAGATAATGGAGGCATATGTGACGACCCCATTTGACTGCTAGGGTACGTACATGCTTCGCCCGTCGGTGGTGGGGGTTGGGATGGAAGATCTGTAAGTGGCAAATTGCCAATTGCTGGAAAGTCAACACTACCTAAGTTTTGTGGATGAACAACAATATTTAGCTTGCATACCTTTTGGAACCAACTGTAGTAATCCATAGTCATTTTCTGGTTCTTGGATCAAATCATTAGCTTCTTCCCAAGGTTGTCCATTATTTATCAACTTTATCCAATCATCATGTGAAATAATTGAAGTTGGAAACGGGTTGATTTCTTTTACCTTTCTTCCTTGTAGCTGAAACAGATGTCTTTCTCCGTAGTACCAAATACCCCGACCACTAGCTGGACTGTAAAACACAAGTCGCTTAAGGCTTAACTTAAGCATGGATTGTGCCACTGGTTCATGGAACTCATCAATTACTGTATACGGCACTGGCGTAATGTTGATACTAGTTCTGCACACTTATTGCATCCTTTGCATAGCAGCAACATTTTGACCATCATTAATCTGGCCAATCCAATTATCAGTTTTGTACTTGTACACGACTGGAAAAATTAATCGTTTATCGTGAAGATCAGGTTCGCCGACTGTAAAGTAAGTATACCACCAATACTGAAAAATAACATTGACGAAAATTGACGTGTTAGTACATTCACCGCTAGTTTGACAACTCGATAATAAATCTAATAAATAGTTCTTACCTCCAATACGACCCAAAATGCATTTAAGCTATCTGTCTTCTTAGTTGAGCAATCACCGAGACATATGTATAGCTCAGCTAAAATTGCAGAACCCCAATCATAATTTGGCGCTTTACTTAAATCTTCTAAAGATTCCAGAAAACCAATTAATGACACTGTGCTAGCATTGAGCAAAAAAACTTGGCCTAACATCCATAATACAAAAATACGTTCAAGCTCGGGATAATCTTCAGTTCTGTTTATCCCCTTGGCATTGTAACGGCTCAAAAAAGCCTTCAACCCAGACACTCTTAATCCATATGAGTGTAACTGTCTGTATTCTGGCTTTCCTTCAGTATCATTTGCGTACAAGGGGAGTAATTGTTTCCATCTTCCTTCTGATATCCACTTTAATTGGTTAAATTGTACTATTTCACCCTCACTTTTTATTCCAGTCAACATATACAAATCTAACGGTGTGAACCCTAAAAACAACATGGTCATAAAATTAAAGTTTGTGTGTGGAACTAAAATTTGTATCAAACTAAAAAATTGAATCTCTAAAAGTTAAAATTTGTTTCTAAACTAAAAATTAAACTATTGAATGGAAAAAATAGAACTTACCACACTCGAAATCCTTGAAAAAGAACGTATTTGCAGTGTTCCACCAACGTTCACAAATAACTCGCACAATTTGAATCCTGTGGTTTTTGCCTTTCATGAAATATAAACGCTACCAAGGATATCTTCTCAAGGATTCTTGAACAGCTTTGGGGAGTAATCCAAACACTTCAGTTAGCTCAGACCACCAACCTCTTAATTTAGGTAACAAAACTCGCTCGGGATGGTTACATAAATGCGTAGATGTTACACCAGATCCAACTAGTTGCTAACATTAGCGAACTCGTGCTCTTTATCCTGAACCCATACGATATCACTATCTGCAACAGATTTTCCTTTTTCTTTCCTGTTTCTTTTCCTTTGTCTATCTGATTTGGAACTACTCATTTTTTTAAAATCCCTCTGGTCTGCTCTCTAGAGAAGGGAAGAAAGAAAATTTTGTTTGTGAATGAAAACTGAAGGGAATAGGGGTATTTATAGGCAGTAGAGCACCGACCGTGGACGGTCGAGATTAAACCGCTAGCGGTGTAAACTAGACCGGGCGATCGCTAGGAGACCGCTAGGTGGAGACTCGATCGCTTATCTTTTTTCCCATAGTGGCGCGGCCAGTTGGCATGGCAAATGGGTGGGTTAGCCACCCCCAATAGGAACCGGCCTTAGAACCTTTTATACTGGAGGAAGAAAAGGTTGCATTATGAAATTTTTTCTCTTTTCCGAGCATTTCTGGTTTAAATGATTGGAAGAAGGAACTAATCTAAATTTCCTAAAATCACAGCATTCATCTAAATCTTATGAGTAAATTTTTTAAAAGCTCTAAGTAGAGACATACAAAAGGGACTAAAGAGTCGATGGAATCTGTTACTCAAAAGTTACAAACATAGAAGTTCTGTCATACAAAGAAACAAAAGGTCTAATCCATGCTAATTAGAAAATACTCAGTACTCAAGGGGAAGCCAAACATGCAACCTGCTACATCTAGTTAAAACACAACGTGGAAGGAAGGGAGAGGGACAATAGCCTAACGAAGCCTCTTAAATGTTAATTACTCACAAGCACACTTCAAAGGTTCCACCATTCCTTTCTTCTTGGTTGAGCATGTGTACAACCTCTGCCACACCCTCTGCAATTTCCTTCTGGAACCCACCTTCTGGTAGATCAAACCTTCTCCTTTTCATTGAACCCAACTTTCCTGGAGGCTGGGGGTCCACTACTTCAAGCATTGCTTCCAGTTCATCCACCATTGATCTCCTTGCTGCTCGAACCATAAGATCAGTTCCCTGCAATACAACAAACAGCAGCAACAAATTGGGGCCAATTAGAAGAACATATAAGAATCGGTGCACACTTGTCTTGTGTAAGTATTAAGAAAGTAGTGTTATAACTCATATCAGAAAGTTTCTTCTACTAACTCATATCAACCCGCCAGACCTATCTGGCTTCCCTACACATACGCTAGGGTGTATCCACAAGTACTAAATCTACATCCCAGTGATAAATAAGCTATGTAACAATGACAAATTACGAGCGTACTGCCGATGTCCGACACGGCGACCTAAATGCAGGGACACAAGAGTTATGTTAACGTTATGTCCATTCTTCTTAGGAAAATAAAATGGTCATATCCCCAGGTTATATTGGAGAAAAAGGCAAGCTGTAAATCCTCTTCCTTTTCCAATCTCCATATAACTATGTTGGAAATATAGTAACAATTGGTAGCAGTACCTGACGACATGGCAAAATCTTGAAAACAAGGTGTCATTGTACACAGTTGCTAAAAGAAAAACAAGGTGCCCTGCCAAATATATATAAAGAACCAACCAGCGTCTGTCTCTGACTCTATTAGTCTCAAAATAACTTTAGGCCAGAAGGAATGCCAACATAATCAGAATGTAAGAAATGTCGAAAACACCAATTTACAAACAATAGTTCAATGACTTTATGGGAGTTGTCTAAGAAAAATTGTGAACTTGTGGGTCTTATTCATAAGCTTGTTCAAACAATTCTACACCTTTCAGCTGAAATCAAAGTAGTTCAACTCCATGAGAGGAAGAAACAAAATAATCTCGGTAGTAGCAAATTTAAAAGCAAAAGTTCGAGAATGAATTGTTATACGAAAAATGAAATACACAACAAAATCAAAACAAACTCTAAAAGAACCAAGATTCATGAGAAATCCTCTCATTGAGAAGGAAAATTCGAACGCTACACGAGAAACTAAAGAAACCTGGCTCTCTTAAACAAATTCTAAATTACTTTTAGTAGGTTATGAAAGAGCAATTCATGCTCGTGAACATTTCATTATTTTATTTTATTTTAATTTTGGACTTCCCAAATTTCCAATGATCCAAGTCCTGGCAAGTTTCAAAGGTTATCACATGCTCATGTTGACTGTGCTAAAGGGGAGGCAGTAAATACTGCACTCCTGCACATGCTTGGCGTATTTTATTCAGCAACACAATGTAGAGTGAATGTACTTAAAATTAAGGGACAGAAAATGTAGCTATCCGACACAAATATAGCTGTAAGCTCTAAACAAAATTTGAGACACAAAACGTAGCTATCCGACACAAATATAGCTGTAAGCTCTAAACAAAATTTGAGACACAAAACGTAGCTATCCGAACTTATGAGTCAACGATGCTAAAGCTACAGGCAACAACCGTCTCAGTAAGCATACTAACCATATATCATTCATTTGACCGCATAAACCTACACACTAGGCGGCTAGGCCCATGCTACGCCATTTGATGACTTGAGGATACTTCTTCGGTTCTAAGGAACTGCTAGTTCACACCTAACAAGACCAGACCAGCTGAGGTGCAACTACCAATAGTGACAGACTAAAATTCAACCAACCACCAAAGCTGTAACACATGCATATTGATCAGCAAGAATTCCTATGACAATTAATCATTTTCATAGCAATCACCAAATTTATTAAAAGTATTATACCTCAATTGCATCAACAGTGAGCAGAAGAATAATAATCTTCTCAGAGAACTTCTGACGTTCTTCACCATCACGAACAATACGATGCCTGTATGAAAAGTTGTTAAACAATATCCTAAGCTCCTTCAACTTAGCTTTGGCCACAGCTAGCTCACGCAATGCCCGAAGAGCCTGAGAACGACGAATGAGATAAGCTCTAAAGTTTATCTGAATCATCATTGCAGCATCTTGTGGTGACAGCTCTTTCTTCTTTCCCTTCACATTGTTAGCAACAGGACCTCTCCTTGCAAAAGCCTGTGTAAGTAGGTACAATTCAGTCAACTAATGTCAAATTAAGTCAACAATAAGAGAAAATAAGTCAACAACAATTAATCAATGAACTCATAGCCAAGATTAATGAAAAATTAACAGTAATCAAGTATAAGCATACATGTTTGAGAGCAATCACTCTTGGATCAACAGGTTCTTCTTCAATCTGAACAGTAGATTTCCCAGATGATGATGAATCCTTGTTCTTTTCCTTCTTCTTCTTCTTATCCACATTCTGATGAGCAGAAGACGGCAGAGTTGAAGCTTTGTAAGTATAAGTTCTAGTAACCGGAGCTTCTCTCCCTTTTCCTCTAATCTCAGCAATCCATTTATAATTCTTCTGCACATCATCTTCATCTTCACCACTTTTGATCTCAGCTGACCATTTATACTTCCTGTCAACACCATCTTTATCATCAGTTTTAATCTCAGCCGTCCATGAATACTTCCGATCTTGTTGCGGTGGTTTGATATTCTTCTTCTTCTTCTTAATCATCATCTTCTTCTCCTTCGAGACTTGATCAAGACCAGTTTCCAGTGCAGCAACACGATCACAGAGACTTTTGATGTAAGCATCATTTCCACCTGCTGATCGTTGTTGAATCCTCTTGTAAGTTGATTTGAACGGTGTTTTCTCAATCTGGATCAGATCGGTAACGTTGTCGAAGAAATCGAAAGGAGTGAAGAGACATTGTGGTGGTGGAAGTGGTGGTGAATTGAATAAACATAGATCAGGCTTCAAATTAAACCCTAGAAATTCATCATCATCTTCAAATGAGGGAAATGAGAATGGATTAGGTCTGAATATGGAGGTTTCTTTGATGATGAATGATGGTGATGATTCGTAAATCTCGATTCTTCTTCTGCATCCTCCTCCAGTCATGGTTTCAGAGAGAAGAAATGGTCTAAAGAGTCAGTGATTGAGTGAAGAAGTGGAGAAAATGTTGTTATCGGGAGCCGTTAAAAGTGGAAGTGGGAGAAGAGAAGAAATCAATAAATGAAGGCGGAAACGTGAAGAAAAGAAAAGGAGGAGGCCGTCAAAAGGTGGCGGATTAGGGGTAAAGTTGGTATCTTTTAGATTCTCTTTTAAGTATCCCATGGCAAGGATAATGCTACTTTTGTACTTCAAATCAAAATTATTAAAGCATAATGGTTTTGATTAACAAGATCCAAATTAAAGCATAATCGTAATTATTCTCTCTGTCCCTATTTGATTTGATCCGATTTTTTTTTCGAGACCGAGGGAGTATCCGGATGATCAACTGTGTAATGGCCAATTGCCTGTTGAAAGGTGCCATTATTTTGGAAGCATAGACATATCGAAGAGTTCCATGCTGATTTTTTTTTGGATCAGTAAAGAATTTGGTACTTAGGTTACTGGAATTTGAGGAGAGTTTCGTGCCAAATTTCAAAGCCAAAAAGAACACCACCCAGAAAAGTTCAAATATCATGCACTTGATAGGAGTCGAACTCCTAGTTACGCCCGTGAATCGGAAAAGACAAACTCTGTTTTCTTGTACACAATTTTAAGTTCACTTACTCACGTTGTGTGGTGGCCGCTAAAAGCCCGTTTAAAGTTTTGAAATCTGAATTTCAGTAGACTTATCCAATTCAGATACTTATCAGAGCATCTATTAGTGCGATCCGCGTACTTTTGCAAATCCATAATTCTCAATCATAAATAGTATCACCAAATTTTTCGACTAGTGACCTCGATGATTAACTTAAGAGTCCTCGATAATTATAAGTTCTCAGTCAAGCACGAAGCTTAAGAAAACTAAGATATCTGTTGAACAAGTCTGTCTAGTTCTGTTAGTCAACTTAGTCTTGCCTGCAAGGTCTCACTTTCTCTTCATTCTGTGGGTTCAGTTAATCTTCAATATAGGTGATATCAGTCGAGATGCCACTCTACCACCAGCGCGGATGCTCATCTGTAATGCAGTCTAACAAGTCAAATGTGTATGCAGTAATGCAGCATATTTTTTACGCAAAAGCCAAAATAGCTATACTACACCCGTGAATCATAGTATTCGAAAACAATCAAACTTTGTCGTGCTCGTGCTTGTTGGAGGTGGGAGCAGCACAAATTGAAAACTGAAAACAAATGGTGTCTTACACTGGGTGGGGTCTAAGAGCCCCAGGGCCCCACCATTGTCTTTCATTTTGTCATGGCTAGCCAGACTTGGGCTTTGGCAACTAAGAATTACAAAATCTTAACAGGCTTTAGGGAATTGAAAGGAATCCACCGCAAATCACAATGATCTAAACGGAGTTCCCCGGAGAATGAACTCCGGGAGGGTAGGGTATAAATTACTCTAATAAAGTAGTAAAATGAAACTAACACGTTTCCATAATAATAATACAGGAGAACTTCCAGAAATTAATCCGCGATAAATTAATAACTTCGCTAAAATAATATTTTATGCCAGTCCCGATTTGGTCCAGTGTATTAAATTAATAATCTCGCTAAATTTATAAGATAATAAAAAAATTAGGTTTCCAATAGGCCCCAACTGAAATATGTTCTAAAATCGGTTTGTTCATGAACTATTACATTTATATATTAAGGAATGCAATCTTTTGCAAACCGTGGCTATAATGTTCATGACTTGATTCGAGTGAATCAAAATCGATTTTGCTTCAATTGTGTCTTGTATACTTCTATGAGAATATAAACAATTGAACAACTCTAGAACTAGTTTCATTTGAGTCATTTGAACTAGTTATGGTTAAGATGAATATCGTTGATATGAAAGTATTCATATGGATAACTTCGGTTACTATTGTTGAGCCAACAAAGGTGCTCACGTTTAGGTACGGTTACTCATATCTAAATGAAGTCACTTTTCATTTGTGTGTAACAAGCTAAGTTCGATCTAACGGTTGAAAGATATTAACTTGAGTCTAATCAGGTTTTCATCTAACGGTGAATATTGAATGCTTTGTTACCAAGGTAACATTGATTGCAAACTCTGATTGGAAGACTATATAAAGGAGAACTCTAGCAATTGGGAAACCTAATGCCCACACCTCATGTGTGATACTAGTTGCAACTAGAGTCGATTCTCCTTTAACCTTAGGTTTTTCACGAAACCCTGTAGGTTAACGACTTGATGCTTCATTGGGATTGTGAATCCAGACCCAACTATTTTCTTTATAGTTGCGTGTTCTGATCTTGTTGTTTTCTATCGTGATTGAATACTATCTTCTCTAAGATTTGCTCGAGATTTAATCTCCGATAGGCAAGATAAAAAGTAGTCACAAACATCTTCGTCTCATCGTTTGTGATTCCACAATATCTTGTTTCGCTAACATACGATTAAGATTATTGTGAGGTGATTGATATTTCTAGGCTGTTCTTCGGGAATATAAGTCCGGTATATCAATTGGTTCCTGTTCACCTTGATTTATCAAAAGACGGAACAAAACTCATAGGTTTATCTGTGGGAGACAGATTTATCTACACAATAAACTTTTCCGTGTGAGACAGATTTGTTTATCAAGTCTTCGACTTTGGGTCGTAGCAACTCTTAGTTGTGGGTGAGATCAGCTAAGGGAATCAAGTGTGTAGAGTCCTACTGGGATTCAGAGACGTAATGAGCGCAACTGCACCTTGATCATTGTGAGAGGGATCAACTACATTTCAGTCCGAAGTTAACTTGGAGTAGGCCAGTGTCTGTAGCGGCTTAATACAGTGTGGTGTTCAAATCTGGACTAGGTCCCGGGGTTTTTCTACATTTGCGGTTTCCTCGTTAACAAAATTTCTGGTGTCTGTGTTATTTCTTTTCCGCATTATATTTGTTTATATAATTTAAATATCACAGGTTGTGTGTAGTTCAATCAATTAGATAATCCAACCTTTGGTTGTTGATATAAATTGATTGACACTTGAACATTGGTCTTTGGTACCGTTCAAGTTGTTTCACATAATAATCAGGCTCACG
Source organism: Papaver atlanticum (assembly GCA_023531105.1). Lineage (NCBI taxonomy): Eukaryota > Viridiplantae > Streptophyta > Magnoliopsida > Ranunculales > Papaveraceae > Papaver > Papaver atlanticum. Next base: position 2,041,577 of record JAJJMB010012638.1, read on the forward strand.
GATTTCTATCTATTTGATTTGCTGATTACATTGTGAAACAGAGATATAACTCTTTGATATACTTTTCTTAAAATTGAGTCTGACTGTCTAGTTGATTCTCTTAAAAGTATATTAGAGTTAGTCCATACAGATTGCTAAGCGAAATAATGGGTGTGGTTGTTGTACCCCCGCTTTTTCACTTGTTCCAACTTTATATCCCCAACTTGGATAAGCTTCAAGCCATTGAACATTATAAAAGGCCCTATCCAGATTATACGCAATTCTTTTCATTCCATCTCTATTGTTACACCAAGAAAATTCCAATCCCGTTTTTTGAGCTTGGATCAGTTCACAATTCTGAATGCAGTTGTTGAAATCTAGCATTGCTGTAGTTAATGGACTTCTGCCTCCTATTTTCTCCTCCAAGCACAACACTGCATTAAAGTCCCCAATAATCATCCATGGTTTATTTAAAGAAGATATGACAGTTAAATCCTCCCACAAACTTTTCTTGTTGAGAGTTAAAGAATCTGCATGAAAACCAGTAACAAGTTGCCCACCAATGTCCACTGTTATTGCTTGCTTTGTAGAAGATACCACCATAGGGTCTTTTATTGAAGCACTTTACATTAGCAAAATATTACCTTTTTTTTGTTGCAGTATAATTATGTATTACCATTTTATTCATACCAGGAAGTCTAAGCTTTGTACATGAGTCAAAACTGACTCTTATTTTAGGTTCAGAAATCCAAACTAAAGTGGGATAAAAAGTACTTACTAAACTTTTTAATTTGTTTTTGGCTTTAGATCTTCTTAAGCCTCTGACATTCCAGTACAAAACTCTCATTTAGAAAGATGTTGAGGAGAAGAAGGGCCCCCCATCCCTAATTTTTTTGTACTACCAGCAATACTATTATTTTTCTGAGCAGCTTGATTTCTAGTTGTCACATTTCTCACTGGTTTATTAAACTTTGCTTTATTTTTGATACCTTCTTTCAAAACTTCCACCTTAGTATTTGAAGGAGAAGGAATCCCACTTGTAGCTGGAATATCATTTACTGAGGATTTAACTTGTACTTCATTATTTATTGAAGTAGTATTTGAACTTACAATAAGAATTTGATGCACAAGTAAAGTTGAGAAGTCCTTTTGAGCCTCCAGTAGTTCAGTAAGTTCTTCTGATTTGTCTTGTAATATATGAAAACTACCTGAAGAAGAAGATTCTCCAATTTGAAGTATTAGAGGAATGATGGCATCAATTGACTCTTCCTCTCTAAAAATTTCCTCAACCTTAAAAACATATTTTGGTGTTTCTTGATTCTTTTCTGTTGGGGAGAAACAAATGTCCATACCACAAGTAAATGGGATCTTAACTTCTTTCACTTTGTGTTTCCAGATTTTTTTAGGTTGCACCACTTTAACTGGCTCTTGTTACTGTTCTTTTCTCTTCAATCTGCATTCAACAACTAAGTGACCTATCACTGTGCAATGATTACAAAATTTTGGTAGTTTAGGAATTTGGAGAGGCTGATCAAATTTTCCATACTTTGATTCAACACAAATTTTACTTGGTATTGATTTTGCCAAGTCAAGTTCAACTAAAACACTTGCATAATAACTACTTTCTCTTTTCAATGTAGTTTCATAAACTTTTATAGCTCTTCCAATTTTATTATTTGCAGGATAATATTCTCCTTCCAGTATTTAATACATAAACCAGGAAACATAACCCAAACAAAAGCAGAAGTTGTTTTTTGATTTTCTGGGTTAAAATTTGGCTCCCAGGCTCTTAACTTCAGGTTTTGAGATTCAACAATCCAAAGACCTTCCAAATAAAATTCCTATCATCTTCATTATCTAATTTGATAATGAAAAAACCTTTACCTAAAGGAATAAATTGGATTTTACCTTTTACAGGCCATTGTTTTCTCAATGCTGTTTCAACTGTTTCCATTTTCAATTTGACGAGATCCAATCTTCCAATCAAGCTGAATCTCCACTCATCCAAACTTTCGTCCATAACCTCATCAAGAATGAACAAAGATAGAGAATCATCCTTCGTATTTGAATCCATCTTCGAAGTATCAATAGGACTCGTCACAAAATTTGAATCAGAATGTTTAAAATTGGACCTAATTATAGATTCATTCTCTAATGAATTACTGTTTGTTTCCATCATAAAACCTACCATTTATTGATTAACAATACCATGATTCGTACCACCAATCATTAAAACTGACTTAGAATCACCTGAGATTAAGAAGAATTGAATGCTACGATCAAAAACTTTGAGAAAACGGAACTGAGTTGTCTCCAATTCAATCGACGATTTAAGCCGATTTACAGAGCTCTAATAGTTTATTAAAAAAATTACCCTAATTAATAAATCCAGAAAATTAAAAATGTAGATTTCTTCATCCAGGTCACCTCGAAGAAATGCATTGTTCACATCTAGTTGGTGCAGTGACCAACCTCTGATGGATGCAATAGACAACAAGACCCGTTTAGTAACTAGTTTGGCTACCGGAGCAAAAATATCAAAATAATCAATCTCTTCTTGCTGTGTATATCCTTTTGCAACGAAACGTGCTTTATAGCGCTCAACTGTACCATCAGGGTTAAATTTTATTTTAAAAACTCATTTGCATCCAATGGCAGTTTTACCAGGTGGTAAGTCTACCATAATCCAAGTATTATTGGCTTCTAAAGCAATGATCTCTTTAGCCATGGCAGCACGTCATTTAGGACATTTAGTTGCTTGTGAAAAGGATTTGGGTTCTTCAGTGAGGAGAACTACAACAAGAAATGCTTTATGAGATGGTGTGAAATTATCAAAGGATAAGTAGTTAGTCATTGGATAGACTGAAGTTGATGTACTCGTAGTATTAGAACAATGATAATCCTTTAAATATGGGGGTGGATTTCAAACCCGAGATGGACGAATATATGTTGTGGGTGCTACCGAATCTGGTAAGGAAACTGCCAGAATAGGATATGGCAGGTCAGATTGAGATGTGGAAGATTGTACAGCATCAGGCGATCTACCTGGAGAAGCTACAGGCGAAGGAGACACTGAAGAGTTAGTGTCAGCTGAAGACTGGTATTTGGATGGTTGACCCATGGAATTACATGGAGTGGCAGAGGGTAGTGCATCAGAAGAATCTAAATGTATGTCAGATTGTGAATGATCAAAATGAGACATTGACCGAGAAGTAGGAGATCGAATAAGAATGGATGGGTCACAGTGTGATTGTGAAGAAGGCAAAGGATGAAGTATGGAGTCATAGTGACTATACTCATATTGGTGGACAGAAACAGGCAAGGATTGAGAAACAAATAGGTCATGAAAGGGAAAAATAGTTTCATGAAACACTACATCTTGTGATACATATGTAGTTTTGGAGTCAAGATCATAAACTGTATTACCCTTTTGACCATAAGGATAGCCAAGAAATATGCCCGGCTTGGCACGTTGATCAAATTTATGAGATATTTTTGCGTTTCTGTCTTTCTGCCAAAGCAAAGACAACCAAAACCTCGAAGAGAGGAGTAATCTGGTGGAACATGTAAAAGCATTTCATGTGGTGATTTATGAGACAAAACTGGTGTAAGCAGTTTGTTGATTAGATAGATTGCATCCAAAACACATTCCCCCCAAAAACGTATGGGTAGGTTGGGTTGAAATCTTAAGGCTCTTGCCACATTGAGCAAATGTCGATGTTTCCTTTAGAAAATACCATTATGTTGTGGAGTATATACACAACTGGTTTGATGTACAATTCCATTATGATGAAACCAAGACTGAAGTTCATTGGATTTGAACTTGGAATCATTATCAGACCTGAATGTCTGGAGTTGAGGAATGATTAAAGTGTTAATACCAGAAGAGACGCTGGTGATTTTGTGCCCAAATTGTTTGAGAACAAAAGCAAAAAAAATACTTAAGAAACTTCAAAGTTTCAGATTTCACTTTCATTAAAAATACCCAAGTATATCTAGAGTTGTCATCTACAATTGTCAAAAAGTACTTGGCACCAGTTAATGATTCAGTAGAGAAAGGTCCCCAAATGTCAGCATGTATTAATTGAATGGATGTTTTTATAAAGAAACACTTTTATTAAACTTGAGACGAGATTGTTTTTCCCTTGGGCATACATCATACAAGTTTTTAAACGAAGAACGAATATAAGCAAATTTGAGAGTTAAAAAATCAAAACAATCCACACTTGGATGGCTGAGACGGCAGTGCCATGTATCCACTGGCTTATTTACAGCTAGAGAAGAAACAGATGGTTGAAAACTAAACTGATAAAGGCCAGAGATCCGCCTACTCCATCCAATCTCCTTGCTCGTGAGACGGTCCTGGAAGACACAAGACTCTTGTGAGAATTTGAGACAGAATTTGGCTGTGCTTGTAAGTTGACTTACAGAAATCAAGTTAAAATTAAAACTTGGGATTGAAAAACATCGAGCAACTGGGCAGTTGAGATATTTGGAGCAGCAGGCATATGATGAGAAACAACAGCAGCGTAAGGATGGGACTCTGAATCTCTTGGCTTTGGTGGATCTTTTGGATAACCATTCAGCTTCCATCAAGTGAGCCGTGTATGTCCATGCTTAGTGCAATGATCACAGAAGGGACGCGGGCGTTTGTTGGTACCATTTCCATTGCCAGGGTTGGAGAAAGATCTCTGTTGTGGCCTATTGGAATCGTTGTGAGAAAATTTAACGTAGCTGATTCAACTTGAGTAATAGAGGAGGAGTTAATACCTTGTTGCACATCCTCCTGGCGTACCAGATTGTAAAGTTTAGTAGCAGATGGCATTGGTTCCATTAACAAGCACTGCTTCTTAGTGCATAAAAACGATCATGAAGTCCCTGAAAGAATTCCATGGATCTATCTTGATTGTGATGATCAAAAAAAGCTTTGTCTTGCTCCACAAATGCATGGTATAGGTGGCCTGAAAGAATCAAGTTGATCCCATAGAGACTTAAGGCTTGTAAAGTACATTGCAACATTTAGGTTTTCCTATCGCAGTGAATAAATTGATTGTTTCAAAGCAAACAGTTTTGGAGCATTGATATGGGAGAAACGGTTCTTGATATCCAACCATTGTTCATGAGTAGAAGGAAAAGACATGACGCTTGATCTGATTGCTGGGTCAACAGAGTTAGCAACCCAGCTACCAACCAAGTCATCGCATCGAATCCAGTGAGGAGGATCAACTGGTGATGTAGGTTTGGTGATAGTACCATCAATATAGCCGAGTTTGGCCTTTTCACTGGGTGTCTTTTTCATTCCCTTTTCCCAGATGCAGTAGTTGTCACTGGTTAGAAGGGGAGTAAAGATCACAGAGGTGGAGTTATCAGCAGGGTGAACGTAATAAGGACTGGATGGGGAGAGACCTAAATCCTTATTAGTTTGATCGTTGCTAGAAGATGCAATTGAAGGAATAACTTCATCTTCAATTGTCATGATAAAACAGGTGTAAAGAGGAAAAAAAAAAACTATCCTAGCTCTTGTATACCATGTGGAAATATGGATTTATGGGTTTTGTTTCTCTCACAACTATGTAGAGATTACTGCATTGATCGGTGAATATATAGAGTACAAGTTACAAGAAGTTACAAAGATCCAAATACATAGCAGGTCGATCGAAAGAATAGGAAGACTAACAACTAAATACCTATCGAGCTAAAAGAGAAGAGAGGAGGACTGACTCTGGTTACTGACTTTGTTACAACAACCTAAATTATATGCAGGGAGGTGATACTGTCCAACAACTTAATAAACCAAATTCCGTAAACAATACATAGAGGAAGAATGAAGAGAATATCTTACCGAGAGTCCGAGACACTTATATTAGTTTCGCCAGATTTGCTCTTCAAAGCATTAGCCGTGGAGGAAAATTTTGGATACGTATATTCAGGGTTAGCCAGACTATGCTAGTATGCTTCTAGCCAGACTTGGGCCTGGGCCACGATGAATACAAAATCTGAACAAGCTTTACACGATAACTATCTCATGAATACAAAATCTTAACTTTGTTGGAACTTGGAAACCATTCCCAGATAGGTTTTGCTCACTTTTATGTACAAAAATCGGGTGTTTAATTTAGTCAACAATCAAAATTAGTGTCCTAGATAATCCAGAACAACTGCGGTGACAATGGAAGAAGTTAACAAAAAAAATGCCAAATTGCATTGGAACAAAGACTTTCCAAGTACATGTATAACTACTGTGTGGAAGGCATCAACAAGTATAACGTTTATGTTCAATTAAGATTTGGTAATTACGTTTGGCAGTGACTAAATACAGCCCTTGGTTGGGTTAAATACAATCCAAATTAGATAGATATGTTTTGACTAGATACAACCCATGCAAAAGCAAACATAGACCATAGTATTTAGGGTTTCACAATCACAGGAAAACTATGTCACAGAGAGTTCGCATAAGGGAATTGAGATATGAATAATCATTCAGGGTTTGCGATTATGTCGTTGAGAGTTCATAATTAATTCAGGTTTCTTAATGAGAAATACAATTGAGCACCTTAGGTATTTTTCACTACTGTTTGATTCAAATAAATCAAACTGATTTTGATTAAATTTTGGTTTGATCAAAAATGTTAGACTGATAATCCCGAAGATCAAATCTTTTTGATCTACATTTATTTTACAATCATACCTTATAAATCATGGCCTAATGTTCATCTTCCATTAACAAAGTGTTGATCAACCTTTATTTTACTATCTTCACCGAATCACCATCTTTAACTTTAAATAAAACTGAAAGTCTAACTTCTGATGGAATCATCATCATCCATAATACTACACATATTACCTTTCATTATTTATGCTCTTTAGTCTTCACTTCAAATTTTATCAACCTAATAGTTCATTTTTCTCGACTGTACAAGGAAGTAGTACGGGATAACGAATGGAGAAAGAAATAGAAGAACCTGTTTGGCATACGGGTTGTATTTAGCTTTTTCGTTTAGAAAAACCAAAAAACCAAAATGTGGGTTGTATTTAAGCCAAATGTGGATTATATTTAGTCACTGCCTTACGTTTATGTTTTGTTGTACACAATTTTAAACCCGCTTACTCACAATTTTTACCCGGCGGGGTCTAAAAGCCGGTTCAAAGTTTTGAGATCTGAATTTAGTATTCAGAAACTTTTCAGAGCATCTATTAGTGCGATCCATGTACTTTTGCAAATCCATAATTCTCACTCATAAACAGTTATCACCATATTTTTCTTTTTGAACTAGTGACCTCGACGTCAAGCATGAAGCTTAAAAGAAACTAGGCACTTTAGATGTCTGTTGAACAACTCTGTCTACTTCTGTTAGTCAACTTAGTCTTCAATGCAGGAGATATCGACCACTAGCCCGGATGCTCATCTGTAATGCAGATTAACAAGTCAAAAAGTGTATGCAGTAATGCAGAGTTCCGTAGCATATTTTTTACGCAAAAGCCAAAATAGCTATACTACACCCGTGAATCATAGTATTCGAAAACAATCAAACTTTGTCGTGCTCGTGCACAAATTAAAACTTTGTTGGAGGTGGGAGCAGCACAAATTGAAAACTGAAAACAAATGGTGTCTTACACTGGGTGGGGAACGATGTTTTGGGACTACCCCAAAACAGTGGGGACTACTTTGTTATTCAAATATCCACCCAAAATTTTAAGGGGTGTCCTAAAAAATTAGGGAAGACTAATCTGTCCTTATCCTAATTAAGGTTATAACTAATCCTAATAACCCACTAATTTAACCACTACCCACTAATCTAACCCCTAAATTAAAACCTAAAATCAGTTTTAAAACACATATTTTTTATTTTCTTCTTCTTCTTCTTCTCCTCTTCTTCGTATACTACGTCGATTCGAAAAAATTCATCGTCGATTAATCAATTTTATAAAACAATGCGTTCTAAGCATACACCAAGAATTCCCGGATTGAGTCCGGGTCTGGCTAGCATAGCGAATCTCCCAAATCAATTTGAAGTTGATAAACAACTTCAAGCAAAGTTGGGAGACGAATTGAAGCATCCAACATCAACCAAGGAGTCTGATTCTATCAAAATGAAAATTCGCAGGTAATTTCCTTCATACCCATTCCTTTGAATCGTTTTTTGTTGAAGAAATAATCAAAAACCACTGAAAATGAAAGTTACAGTAGAGATTTCGGCTAGG
>JAJJMB010012638.1:2049767-2091120 GCA_023531105.1 Papaver atlanticum
AAATATCAACAGGGGTAGGTTGATTTTCCATTGGTTCTATTGGATCAGATGCAACCTACGAGTAATAGCACAACGTCAATACCAACTAAAAATAAGAAATACTTATATTTTCGGCAATGTAAACATAATATGCGATCCTGCCGAACAAAAAGTTCGGTTATGAAAAAACATTTGCGATCTTGCCGAACTTGTTCTTTGGATATTTCAAAACTATAGTTCGGCAACATAATTAATACAATCGACTAAACCGAACTATAGAGTTCGGTTATCTAATCAATGAAGGTGATTTGCGAGCTTGCCGAACATATAGTTCGGTAACAAAGGGACTAAACTCGACTCAACCGAACCATTAACTGTATTCTCTATAAAATTAGTTCGGCAACGTTTTCTGGAAAAAGATAACCGAACTCTCAAAAAACTCCATTAAAACAGAGTTCGGTTACCTGCGTATGCTGAAATGAGTAACCGAACTGCACATACAGGAGAGTTCGGCTAACTTTTTGGCAGAATTGCTAACCGAACTACTATCACCTAGCCGAAATTTCTTCCTGAAATTTTCGATTTGGCCTATTTTTTCCACAATTCAAGCTACATTAACTAATTTTGAGACATACCTAAGTAACCATAACTTCATATTCTGGTTGTGGCTGATAAAATTCATCATTTGGGTCGTTAGCTTGAGTTTGGGGAAAAAAGCATTCATCATCTAAGAAATAACTCATACCCGGATCGTTAGAAGTATTGACAAATAGTTTAGGAGATGAAGGAGGTTCTGATTCTGAGGAGGAGGTATCATCACATGAATCACTCATATCATATTTACTAAACTCAAAATAATTTTTTTTGGGTTCTTCTTCCCTATTTTTCTTCATCTTTTCTTCTTCTTCTTCTCCTTCTTCTTCATCTCATTCTAACAAAACTATCCTATTAATAACTCACTAATCACTAACTAATCACTAATTAATCATTACACTAACACTAACTAATCTAACTAATTTAATTACCAAGGGTAAATTTGGTATTAAAAAAAATATTAGATAAGGGGTGACCCAAAATTACTTCAAATTTCCACCTCAAAACTTTAAGAGTAGTCCCCCACTGTTTTGGGGAGTTCTTCTTTTAGCTTTGTTTATGTAAAATCAGGTGTTTAATTCAGTGAACAATCTGAACTAGATAATACAAACAATAGCGGTAACAATGGAAGAAGCTTAAAAAAAAAAACAAATCCCCAATTGCATTGAAACAAAGATTTTCCAAGTACATGTTGCCAGAAAGGCTGCAAAATATCAATCGCACTATCACTATGCGTATCAAAAAAAAAAAAAGTTTAACTACTGTACTTGATGTGGAAGGCATCGGTAGTATATAAAGTTTTTGCTCGACTAAGATTTGATAATTACATGCACTTGATGATCACGGCAAATACTGTTATTACCTCTAGAATATGCCACCAATCCATAATGACTCAACGTTTTATTATCATCACCTAACGCCGCACCTGAATTCAGTACGAGTCGAATAATCGGAAGTGCTTCGTATTCACGAATCTTAGCTCTCAGACATCCTACCGTGTCACTTGGCTCCATCTCAAGCTTCAACTTTCTCTTCGTCAACTCAACTTTTATAAGCAACCGAATCATAGTCTTCGACGACGACGTTGTTGTTCTTGACGAAATATCTGTATAATCATTGTTGTCATATTCATTATCACTGTCCCGAGTTATGTGTCCAGGATTAATAATCTGCAGCAGAAGTGTAGTTCCTTGAATAATGTTATAAAATTTGGTATTACAGTCGTCTCTTAAGCCACGGCCATTGGAATCGTATAGTTTCTGACTGAAGATTGGTATGCCCAAGTATTTTCGGATCTTTTTCTTGATTTCTAGTATGGTATCAAAATACCATAATTCAAGGTGGAATGATTTTCCATCTGAAAATCTGATGCGCACATCCATCTCTTTTCCGGCAGATGCAATCGAACAAGTGCCGCTTGTTGCCTGTTTGTCTTCCGCTCTTGCAATCTTCTTCGTACATTATCTCGTCCATTTTATATAAGCACTGGCCTTTGGGTTTTCTCTCGGATTAGGAGAACGAAAGCGAGTAGGTTTCTATAATTTTTTTCCTATTTTTTCCTTTGACAAGAGGACCGTATTATACTGATTTCTGCTGAATATTAAAGCAACAGAGTTTTTTTTTACTAAAATATTCTCAAATAGAGAAAAACGAAAAATAATAGGAGTTCAAATACGGTTTGGTGTTTCCTTGTAACGGTGTGTTGAGGTCTCATTCTTTTGATGACACAGACTCATGACCTGACCAAGTTCTATGTCTAGCAACAGCTGCACAAGCATACTAGTACAACCGTTGTCACGGTGGAAGGGCCGACCGAAAAAGGATCTGAAAATGGGGTTTGTCTGCGATTACTTTCGCTCTGTTTAGGAAAATATGATACTTTCGCTCCGTTTCGGGAAAGTGATATTTTCGCCCCTTCTAAGAAAAAAGTAATACTTTCGCTTTGTTTAGGGAAAAATGATACTTTCATTTCGTTTCGGGAAAATTGATACTTTTTCTGAAACGGAGTGAAAGTATCACTTTTCCCGAATAGCGAAAGTATCACTTTTCCCTAAATAGAGCGAAAGTATCACTTTTCCTAAAACGGAGCGAAAGTATTACTTTTCCCGAAATGGAGTGAGAGTATCACTTTTCGCGAAACGGAATGTGAAAGTATCACTTTTTCTGAAATGGAAAATTAGTCGATCCATAAACCAAAATATGGTTGCATGATGTGTTATGCATCCTTTGTGGTGGTTTGCATAATGGTTATGCATTCAATTTTCAAGAATTGTGCCTAAAATCAAAGTATCACTTTTCTTGAAATGGAGGGAGCACATCGTTTTATTAGTTGCAACGGAAAATTAATTGATGCATAAACCAAAATATGGCTACATAAAGTATTATGTATCATTTGTGGTGGTTTGCATAATGGATATACAAAATTGTGCCTAAAATGATAAATACCGCCGAATTTTTCGTAAAAACTCTAAATTTGATATTGTTGTTTGTACTCATTGCATAGTTTTTTTTTATTACCTTTCCAACGAGATAAAATTTGTAAAATCCTAAGGAACGGATTTTTAGATATGTTATATTAAAGTTTGTTTTCCAATTATACTCCTAAAAAATAGAATACATAAGGAGTTATAGTAATTTGACTAAAAGGGAGGGATAATTGTGTCAAGTAAAAAAGACCAACCATGAACACCAAATCCAATCTCTTTATGTCAATTGATCACTTACTATTTATAAAAAATGGCCGTATAAAGGTCCTCCCTCGCTTCACTCGGTCGGCCCAAATACGAAGTCAAGCTTTTCTGTGCACAAACAAATATTGAGAAACTGTAGAAAAATTATTCTGCCCACACTCACACAGGGTGGTGGGGTCTAAAAGGCCCCTCACTAGACTTGGGAAAGCCCACTATGCATACAAACTCTTACTAGATAAAATGGTGCCAAATATGGTCACTAGATAAAAAAGACCATCACTAAATAGCGTATACTTGATTTCTGTGTCTAAATTTTTGTCTGAATATTTTGAAACGTGTTTTGAGGCATACTGATTTTTTTTTAGGTATACCAAGTGGTGAAAAAATATGGCACTAGATAAAAAAGATCATCACCCCTTATCTACCCATTTTTAATAATGGCAAGTATACCCTTATTTTTATTACTGTTTATGATAATGATTAGTGTTAGTGATTGTGATTATTGTGTGTTGTTAAAGACCGATTAAAGTTAAGTAATTAGTAGAAAAAATATGTTTTTTGTGAGAGAGTTCGGGGTTTCGAGAGGAAGAAAAACTGGAAAAAAACCTAGGTTTTAGAGATTTATGAGAATTTTGTGATTCAAAATGGGTGATGAGGAACTTTATGCTAATAATACACAGGTATAGTTGTATAAGATGTTTAGTTTCCTTTCCTTGGGTTGAATTCATCAAAATTTTGATTTTTTCGGAGATCTTTTTTTGGGTTCGACTGAAAACCAAAGGCCGAACTTTACGCGCGAAGAACCATTCGGCTTATAAATTTAAAGCCAAACCCAAGTATTTGAATTTTTGTTTATGGTTCGGCTCATTCGAACTCGTCTAATAGTTAGCCGAACCTTAAGTTTATTATTTGTAGTTTAAGAGGCGACTTACAGTATAATGTTCGGCTCAAAATTTAGCAATACCAAAACCAACCGAACATCAATGAATCTCTGAACAACGGTACTATGTTCGGCTAATACTTGGACATCCATTATAAACCGAACCTAAAATTAACAACTTTATGAAACTGAAGTCTTAAGTTCGGCTGAAAGTCAGCAAATTCGAATCAGCCGAACTTAATAATTTTATAAACTATAAACTAGGTTCGGCTCAAAATTGATTTTTGTGGATCAGCCGAACTGTTCTTCTGAAACATACAAAAAATGAGAACGAAGGTAGGTTCAATTAGGGATTTTTGCGACAGTTTGATATCTCTAGCGCAACACTTCGTTTTACTGATAATTTTACAATTGTGATTTTAATCAACGATCAAAGATTTATGAACGACCGATTAATCGACAACGGGAAAAAAATTCAAACAGTTTGAGAGGGAGAAAAAGAGAAGAATAATTGAACTGATTTTGATTTTGATTAGTTTAGGTTTATGCTTTTGATTTTGATTTTGATTTTGATTAGTTTAGGCTTAAATAATTTAAAATAATTAAGGGTAACCTAGTAATCTACCAATTACTAGGACACCCCTTATAAGCATACCCTAGATGGTATCATTATTTAGTATGCCTAAAAAAAAAATGGATTATGCCTCAAAACAGGTTTCATTTCGAGATAACTTTCAATTATTTCATTTAGCTCAGAAACATGTGCAAAATCTGGTTTTTTATTCAGTGAACAAGAAAATTTCTTAGACAACCAAAGAATTGTGGTGAAAATGGAAGCTTATTTAAACATTTAGACACAGAATGACGATGTAATGATTTACCGTAATTCTCCTTACGGAGAATAAGGTCCTTTTTTTTTAATCAATAGAACGAGTGAATCCTCTTTTTCCAAAAAAAAGGAAAAAAAGAAGAAAAGAAAAGAACAAATAGAAAAATGAGTGCCTATATCGCATTGAATTAAATGAAAAGTATGTGCTCAATACAAAAAAAATGTCAAAGTACATTTTGCTGCAACATACCAAACACACTATCACTATGCATACTGCTATACATGATGTGGAATGCGTCATTAGTAAAACGTTTATGTTCAATTAGATTGATAACCACATTCACTTGATGATCACGACACATACTATTATCGCCAGTAGAATATGCAATTAATCCATAATGACTCAACGTTTTATTAGTATCACCTAATACAACACCTGAATTCAGCATGAGCCGAGTAATCGGAAGTGCTTCATATTCATGAATCTTGGCTCTTAGACATCCCACTGTGTCACTTGGCTCCATTTCAAGCTTAAACTTTCTCTTCGTTAATTCAATCTTTATAAGTAACTGAATCTTAGTCGACAATGTTGTTGTTGACGAAGCTGTATCATCGTCGTTGTCTTCATTATCATCGTCGGCTAAAGTTTTGTGCTGCGAATCAAGAAGCTGCAGGAGAAGTGTAGTTCCTTGGGTAATTTTATAAAATTCGGTATCTCGCTCGTCCATTAAAACTATACGACCAGTGCAGTCGTATAGTTTTTGCTTGAAGATTGGGACGCCATGGTATTTTCGGATCTTTTTCTTGATTTCTCGTATGGTATCAAAATACCACAGTTCAACGAAGAATGTCTTGGTACTTGCCAATTTGATGCAGACATCCATTTCTTTTCGGCTGATGCAATCCAGGGATGCAGCTTGTTGCCAGTTTGAGATGCAATTAGCAGTGCAGCTTGTTGCCTGTTTCCCTTCCACTTTTGCAATCTTCTTTGCTACTCTGTAATATATTTGAATTCCTTTTGAGAATATTTGGGAGTTTATATATTTCTTCTGCTGGTCATTCTAATTCTATACTTGGAAATTTATAAATTGATCAAATTTCCTTTTGGGTTATGGTATGATTTTATGTGCTTAAATGCAAAAGATCTTTCGATATCCTAAGGATTTCATAGCCTAAAATCACAAATGGAGTAATAAATGGAAAGTTATGACGCATCCTCAGCATGCGTGTTGCATTTTCATTAAAAAGATGCGTCATACGACACCTTTTATTCCTGAAGGATATGTGAGTAGATATTCTTGCCATTTTTATTTTCCGATTCTAATTACTACAAAGTCTTTAATTTGAGTTCAAATCAAAATTTGTGGGGTGGGGTGGGGTGGGGTGGGATAATTTAAACCCAGCCGTAGGGGATGACCACAGAACCTTACTGCAATCAGGTGATGAGATGTCTGGAAAATTTCTTATATTAAATCATTAGTACTGGTTGTAACGGTAGAAAATCCTACAGCACACCCGAATTAGCTAAGTGGAAACTAATCAAGACATTGTATCAAATCAAAGACGAAATGAAAGTTAAGGAATCGCTCTCACAACATGACTCTAACCATACAAAATTACTCATCCCCTCTTACAATGCCCTAAGGCTTCCTTTTATAGGCAATCAGTGAAGTGAAATACAACTCATACTTACTTCGCTAATATTCACACATTTCACGTGATTTCACCTTTTACTTCGCTACTTCAATTTTCATTACAAATGCTACTACTATATCGGCGATAACCCGGCCTCTTTGAAAAGACGAGGGTACCCAAATATACCTCAATCTAAAACTTTTCCACCTATAAGTCCTCTTACCGAAAGTGATTGTCTATGGACTGAGTCGAGACAATACAACGAATCGGTATTCACACTTTGTGTGATCGCCTATGGATACGAGATCGAGACAATACAACAATCAAAGTGTAATTACTTGATAATAGGTTCGGACTTAACCAAACTCTATAGGATCACTATCAAGTAATACAGAGTTAACGTTTATGTAATTTACTTTAAATTATAATAACAACAATTATAATTGCGGAAAACAAAAGTAAATGACACAGCAAGACTTTGTTAACGAGGAAACCGCAAATCCAGAAAACCCCCGGGACCTAGTCCAGAATTGAATACCCTCAGAATTAAGCAGCTATACAAAATCACACCAACTTCGTATAGTTGAGACCAAGAAACTAAACCTATAGTTCACCTAGTTTCTTCGGTATCCCTACGCTTCCGACATTTAATAAGTGTACGCACTGGAACAATTCCTTTGGTTCGTATTCCAAACAGTAAAGGAACGACAAATCTATTCGGTAACAACTCTATTCTATCTCAGTGATATGAGTTAGACAAAGGCTCTTCTGTTTAATCCAATAAACTCCTTTGTCGGGTTTAGATCTATCTATTCAACAACTACCAAAGTAGCAGAGATTAGATTTTGCAGTCAATAATAGGATCTACCAAGATACTAAATACTGATGTCGATCTACGCAACTAATCAATCAAATCTATCAAAGATAAACCGATTATAGTTGGATCCCGGCCGATTAAGTTTTGTGCACACCAAAGATTATGAAACCAATAATAAATTTTCTTTGTCTTCAAATCTTCTTAAATCTGCAATAAACACCTGCACACCACAACTTGAATCTCTTGTGATCGATCACACACAGAACGAAGTCTGTTAACAATGGATTATCACAAGATGTCTTTAGATCTACAAACAGTTCTAAAGATCCCTTCGACACTTCGATCTAGTTTGAGTGAATCTTATATCAGAAGAGAAGATTCTCAAGAATAAACAAACTAGGTGCAATCAAAGTTCAACAACCGTTAGTCAATCAAATCAAATCGAAAACTAATAATACTGCAATTATCTAGTTTCCCACCAACGGTACTCGTAGAGCTTCTTGATCCCACAGAAGTCTTTAAACAAACGGTCGTAAGAGATTTCGCCTAATTAAGGTACTTTCCTCTTCGAATAGACGGATCCACCAGTAACAACACAACAAGGTAGTTTTGCTTGCTCTTAGGATAGTTTGCACGAAATGCAAACTTGGGTATTTATTGACCAAGGAAGTTTGGACATCAAGGAATTTCAAAAACCGAATATTCTCAAGATATGCAATATATTTCCAAATCGGTTTTCATAATTCCTAGAAATGCTCTGTCCAAAAATAACCGAAATCCTACTAGAAAATCTCCAATTAGTAAATGCACATTACCAATTTTTATTTTCCAGAGATATGCATTTTAATTGCTGGTAATTAAAAGCATATAAAATTAACAACCTTAATTAAAAGATTCTCAACTTATTTCGGTCCGGGATCTCCTTGAGTTATTAAGAATATCTTTGAACAATAAAAGATAAGAGTTACTGAACATGTTCAAAGTATGTCGACATCTTATTTCTTTGTAAATCCTTTTTCATATTTACAATCTTGGAACCGATTATACCACACTTCCAAACAAGTTTAGAACTGGTTCATCTGATTTCTAAGAACTTTGTGATTGATCAAATATCAATACACTAATCATGGGTTACGGTTCTACCAAACACAAGGATCGGTTCTACCTTAATATGGTTACTGGGACCGGTTACATCAGTTACCAGGATCGGTTACATCAATTACCAGGACCGGTTACCATATTCTCATGGTATTACTTGTGATCGGTCACACCAGTTACCAGGATCGGTTACACCAATTACCAGGACCGGTTACACCAATTACAAGGATCGATTACACACTCTTTTGCGTTCGGTCACACCAATTACTAAGATAGGTTACACCAATTACTAGAACCGGTCACACCAATTACAAATATCGATCATACTATCTTAGGTGATTACTTAGGATCGGTTACACTAATACAAGTCATACCAATACATAAGTCAGGCATTGTGACTAGTTTTACCAAGATACATAACAAGTTATGATCGGTTCTACTAACTCACACATATTGGTAATCCAAAGATATGCAATGAATAACAATACCAATAAGCCTAGCCCTTTCGATTCATAAAACAAGTTCATGAATGTACTTCCTTTAAACGAATGTAAACATTGTTTCCTAGGACGAAATCTTCACCCATACCCATACACATAATCACAATAGCATTCATACGATTATGTCGATGTTTTATATACGAAGTTCAAATGATAAGCGTTATACTTTTTATTCTAATTCCTTAACATTATGTCTACTAGAGTATAATCATTCACAGCTTCACAGTTATGTTTTCAATATAGCACGACTTGAAAGATATGTTGGGAATGAAACAGTTCAAGTCAAAATATTACTAACCTCAAGAGGAAGGATGATGTCGTCGATGTAGCTTGTTACTTCTTCACATTCTTCAAGTCTTCGAGTAATACTTGTATGTCTCATTATCCTAATCTTTCTAGCCTAACCTATACGAAGTTGTCTCTAGTACATAATCAAGCGACTCTTTAATTGTGTTTTGATTCACTAAAATATGACAACCAAACTTGACATACCAACGCTTGGTGGGTTCAACCGAGCTATGCTCTAACAATCTCCCCCTTTGTCAATTTTAGTGACAAAACTCTTACAATCATATGGATAAACAAATTACAAAAATTCATTATACATACGCTTGATTCCAAGTTTCAACGACACAATACCCTGCATATATTCAATCCATAAATGCTGTTGTTGACATTTAAATAACAAAGCTAATACTCCCCCTAAAGGTAAGATAGGTAGATTTTCAATCCGCACATCTTTGTTATTTCTCTTTTGTAGTCCAAATAACTACAATCATCATATGATATGTTTCTCCCCCTTAGTCAATGCTTTACTCTTTCGTTAGATATAACGTTTAAGCACAATTGTCCTTTCCTTAGTGATTACAAATCACCGCTTTACTCCATATATTTATCCCCCTTTTTGTCACAAAATGACAAAGGTATGAGCAAATACCAAAACCGAAAGGATCTTACAATCTAAAAGAATTGTACAACCTATAAGAGTTAAGCACGAAGGTTTCACATACCACTTTAGATAACCAATACCAAAACCGAAAATACAAGTAATTTGGTTTTAATATGTTATCAAGGAAACAATTGCCCGAAGCAATTTTTCCTAATAGTTTAACAAATTGACTAAGAAACTTAGTTCCCTTGCTAAACCGATTGCACAAATACAATCGCTTATTTCGATAAGACCAAAATAAAGATCAGAATTAACTTTATTTTTCTCATCAGGCACTAATTATTCAGATAATAACTTAGACCTTTCACTTTAGACAAGACAAATACTAGGTTAGTTAACTAATATTTCTTGTCAAGGCATTCGATTAGACTTGAATAACCGAATCCTTTACTTTTGATAAGTCTAACTAAGATCAGAATTAACTTAGATTCTCTTATCCGGAATCGAATTGGACTAAACAAATGATCCCGTATTTTTTTAAGCCATAAACAATACATACAAACAAAATAAATCGACTTGCACAATTATTTTTCTTAACCGGAAGCAATTGAAACAAACATAGACATTAAAGCACCGCAATTGCACCGAAATTTCGTTATGTCTAAAAAATTGATACCAAACAATAAGGAAAGATATCAAACCAGTTTTTCTTAACCGGAAACAATTGAATCACACACACACACATACATCCATACACATAATGGAATAAACATCAATTGTACCGAATTTTGTTAAGCAAAAGAAAAATATATATGCAATAAACTCAAGCTTTTCTTAAACAGGAAAACGATTAACTAACAAATTCGTTACCTCAGATTCCGCATCCTCTTCTCCCCATAAAGATACATCATTAAGCTCAAGTTCAAGTTAGAACTCTCCCCCATTGTGTTGTCATCCTCTCGCAAGAACAAAAGAACAACAGCAAAAGCAACCTTTACCAGAGAAAGGTTGAATCGGTTTTAACTAATGCATAGCAAAAGTTGAAAACCCCGAAACACATATGCTTTTATGTTAAACACAAAGATTCAACATATTATGACTTTTTCACATATGAGTTTCAATCGGAACACCTTATGATCCTTTGATAAAGCCTACCAACATGGGCTAGAACTTAATCCCGCCACACAAACCAGAAGGGTTCACACATCATATGAGATCTAATATTAAGGTTAAGAAAACCGAAATCAAACATCCCATAAACATAACAATAATATAAAGCATTCAAGCACATGATATGTAATCGAAAAACTATCACAAGAAAAATTATAAAATAATAATTTTATTCATAAATAATAGATAGTTTTATTCAGCAATAGACCTTACACAATAATTGAAAGAAATCAAAAACTGATGTCTATTTTTCTTGGATTAAGTATAACTTAATCTCTAGAAGTGCTCTTATTATTCGCTGAAGATTCTTCAGAGCACTGATTCTTGAGTCTTCTCTTTTCTTTCAAGAGGTTGAGTCTTCTTTTAAGAGATTCACTTCCACAATCAGTTTCAAAAGAGTTGACTCTAGCAGTTTCTCATTCGAAACAGAAGTTTTTAGAAGTTCATGCGCAACTTCAAAATCTCCCATCATCATATGCATATGCTCAAAAGAGATATGATTCTTCTTGTGTTCCTTTGAGAAATAGCATTTGAGCTCAACTTGAAAGGTTTCAAGTTTTCGTAATTGAGATTCAATGTCAATAGTAGTCTTATCCATTCTGAACCGATTTTTTTTGTGAGGGAGTATCGGTACTATAGATGATTTTTATATACCAGACAAAACTTTATTTGTTTCCCACCCTTTTGGGAATACCTATACCTAAACAGGTATTCTTTGTATAATACTATACATATTCGGAAACCAAATCAAAAGTTTTTTTTTTTTTAACAATTTTAACATGAACATTCCTAATACAAGAGAATTCTCTTAATTTAGAATATAATTCCAAACTTTTAAAATAGGTTATTCATGGTGCAGATAGATCAAGTACAGTTTTATTCTTTTCATAGATTTCAGTGTTCTTTTAAGAACTTCCCATTTATTCAGATGAAACACAATTTCGGGAAATTTCGATCAACACACTTAGTTATCGAGATGAACACTTGATGGCTCACTATTGTTTCGGGAGCCAGGTCTATCTTGATGTTTTCGAACATTCTTTTTCCTTTTTATGCTTTGTAGCAGATTATTGAAGGATACCAGTGTATCAATATTACTGGATGTTCTTAAATCATCATTGAGTCTAAAAATTAGACTTTCATAGTCATTTTTATCTAAGATTACAACAGGATTGTTTTTCTTAGACCTTGTTTTAGATGAACCCCCTTTTTCTCTCACTTCTGACTTGGGCATCCACAAGTACGTAGATTTTGAATGAAGATTCTTCATCTCTTGCAACATTGCATTTTTCGAAGAAGAAGCATCAGATCTCCTATTCCTATTGACAAAGGTATTAACCTTTATATCATTGTTTCTTTTAGTATAAGAATTCGAATTACATGAATAATTCTTTTGTCTCAAAGTAGGACACTGGTGATCTGAAGACCTTTTGGGGAGAAATTTACTCAGTTCTTTTGAAACAAAACATAGAGCATCTTGCATCTTTCGAATCTTACAATTCCTTTGTATATGACCTTTATCTCTACAAGAATAACAATGATTATTGAAAGGATTAGAGGTTTTAGTTTTACCTTTGTGAGATGTTCGGTCAATATGCTGGTCTTTAATTTTAGACTTACTCCAATTGCTTTCATAGATGTTTTCCTTCAAAGTCTCACTTGAGCTCTTAGATGGATCAGGTACATTAATTTGCTTCGGTAGATCTTCTGGAACCGAAGAGCGAACATCCTTTACAAATTTTACTTCTTTGATAATTGAAGAAGTGTCGATTCCACCATATCCTAATCCACGTTTGTCGCCATGATTTCTTCCTGCCTCCTATATGGAAGAAAAATTGATTGTGCTATTATTGAGTCTTTTTAGCCTTGCAACTTCTTCTTCCAATATCTTGATATTTTCAAGTGCGTTGGCTAGTTTGTCCTCAAGGGGATTTTCTTTGAAAGAAACAGACTCATTTTGTTCCTCACTCATTAGATGTTGAGAATTAATCCTTGCTTCAGTTTCAACAAGTTTCTTATTCAACAAGTAATGTTTCCTGCTGAGATTCTCAAACTCTAGGATTTTTGAGTTTAGGATTTCTTTGCAGTCCTTAAGAAGATATCTGGTATTCTGATATCCATAAAAGAAGCCGGAAAATATTTTTCTTAGTTTCCTATTTTTTCTGCTAAGAGGAGCAAGAAGGCCAATCACATCTGAGGTAGATAGTCTTTTTGTAGAGACATCACCTAGTAATGAGGAAAATTCAGACATATCTTCTTCAACATCTTAATCAATTTCTGAGTCACCATCTTCATAAATTTCATCGAGTTGTTTTTCAAGGAAAGTTTGCCAATCATAAGAATCTACATTATATGGATCTGATTATTCAATAGATTCACAGAAGATATCATTTTCAGGTGCTGGTCTTTCATCTTGATTCTCGTTAACTGAATCACCCATTAGATTCATTTCTTGTAGGTTGGATCGCACCAAACACAGATTGTTAGATATTTTCGTGTTTGCCTGCTATGATACCAATTGAAAAGATGAGGCTACCCAAATATACCTCAACCTAAAACTTTTCCACCTATAAGTCCTCTTACCGAAAGTGATTGTCTATGGACTGAGTCGAGACAATACAACGAATTGGTATTCACACTTTGTGTGATCGTCTATGGATACGTGATCGACACAATACAACAATCAAAGTGTGATTACTTGATAATAGGTTCGGACCTAACCAAACTCTATAGGATCACTATCAAGTAATACGGAGTTAACATTTGTGTAATTTACTTTAAATTATAATAACAACAATTATAATTGCGGAAAAAAAAAGTAAATGACACAGCAAGATTTTGTTAACGAGGAAACCGCAAATGTAGAAAAACCCCGGGACCTAGTCCAGAATTGAATACTCTCAGAATTAAGCCGTTATACAAAATCACTCCAACTTCGTATAGTTGAGACCAAGCAACTAAACCTATAGTTCACCTAGTTTCTTCAATATCCTTGCGCTTCCGACATTTAATAAGTGCACGCACTGGAATAATTCCTTTGGTTCGTATTCCAAACAGTAAAGGAACAACAAATCTATTCGGTAACAACTCTATTCAATCTCAGTGATATGAGTTAGACAAAGGCTCTTCTGTTTAATCCAATAAACTCCTTTGTCGGGTTTAGATCTATCTATTCAACAACTACCAAAGTAGCATAGATTAGATTTTGCAATCAAAAATAGGATTTACAAGATACTAAATACTGATGCCGATCTACACAACTAATCAATCAAATCTATCAAAGATAAACCGATTATAGTTGGATCCCGGCCGATTAAGTTTTGTGCACACCAAAGATTATGAAACCAATAAGAAATCTTCTTTGTCTTCAAATCTTCTTAAATCTTCAATAAACACCTGCACACCACAACTTGAATCTCTTGTGATCGATCACACACAGAACAGAGTCTGTTAACAATGGATTATCATAAGATGTCTTTAGATCTTCAAACAGTTCTAAAACTAGGTCGACACTTCGATCTAGTTTGAGTGAATCTTATATCAGAAAAGAAGATTCTCAAGAATAAACAAACTAGGTGCAATCAAAGTTCAACAACCGCTCATAACTTGTTTATGTATCTTGGTAAAACTATTCACAATGCCTGACTTTTGTATTGGTATGACTTTTATTAGTGAAACCGATCTTAATTAATCACCTGAGATTGTATGATCGATTTATTGTAATTGGTATGACCAACTCTAGACATTGGGGAACCGATCCTAGTAAGAGATACAACCGATCACAAGAGATAATCAATCCTTGTAAGAGGTACAACAAGTTTTTAGTAATTGGGGAACCGATCCTATGACTTGTGCAACCGAATACAAGTTTATACCATAAATATTTGGTAACCGATCCTAGTACCTAGTCAACCAACTTTTGGTCACTAGCGTGACTAATCTTAGTACCCACATGGAGGTAGAACCAAAACTTGTTTTGGTAGAACCGTGAAACCCATGATTGGTGATTTGATAGGATAATCAATCACATAGTTCTTGGAAGTCAGATGAACCAATCCTAAACTTGTTTGGAAGTGTGGCAAATCGGTTCCAAGATTGTAAATATGAAAAAGGATTTACAAAGTAAAGATGTCGACATACTTTGAACATGTGCAGTAACTCTTACCTTTTATTGTTCAAAGATATTCCTTAATAGCTAAAGGAGAATCCCGGATCGAAATAAATTGAGAATCTTTTAATTAAGGTTTTTAGTTTTTATATGCTTTTAATTTCTAGCAATTAAATGCATATCTTCAGAAAATAAAAATTAGTAATGTGCTTTTACTAATTGGAGATTTTCTACTGTGATTTCGGTCAATATTTGGACAGAGCATTTCTAGGAATTATGAAAACCGATTTTGGCGTTTATTGCATATCTTTGAGAATATTTGGTTTTGGAAATTCATTGGTGTCCAAACTTCCTTGGTCTATAAATATTGAAGTTTGCACTTCAAGATAACTAATCCTTAGAGCCAGCAGAACTACCTAGTTGTGTTGTTTCTGGTGGAGCCGTCTATTCGGAGAGGAAAGTACCCTAATTAGGTGAAATCTCTTAAGATCACTCGTTTTAAAGACTTCTTTGTGATTGGGAAGCTCTACGAGTACCGTTGGTGGGAAACTAGATAATTGCAGTTTATTATTAGTTTTCAATTGATTTGATTGACTAACGGTTGTTGAACTTTGATTGCACCTAGTTTGTTTATGCTTGAGAATATTCTCTTCTGATATAAGATTCACTCAAACTAGATCGAAGTTTCGACGGGGATCTTTAGAATTGTTTGTAGATCTAAAGACGTCTTGTGATAATCCATTGTTAACAAACTCCGTTCTGTGTATGATTAATCACAAGAGATTCAAGTTGTTTGTGTGCAGGTGTTTTTTGAAGATCTAAGAAGATTTGAAGACAAAGAAGATTTCTTATTTGAGTTCATAATCTTTGGTATTCACAAAACTTGATCGGCTGGGGATCAAACTATAATCGGTTTATCTTTGTGATAATCTTGATTGATTAGTTGAGTAGATCGGCATCAATACAATTCTTTGTGATTCAAAGTATTGATTGCAAAATCTAGACAATTACTTTGGTAGTTGTTAAGAGATAGATCTAAGAACCTTACAAAGGAGTTTATTGGGATAAACATAAGAGCCTTTTGTCAAACTCATATCACGTTGTTTGAAAAGAGTTGTTACCAAACAGATTTGTTGTTCCTTTACTGTTTGGAATACGAACCAAAGGAATTGTTCCAAGTGCGTGACTTATTACAAGTTGGAGGCATAGGGATACTGAGGGACCTAGGTGAACTATAGGTTTAGTTGCTTGGTCTCAACTATACGAAGTTGGTTTAGATTTTGTATAACGGCTTAATTCTGAGAGTATTCAATTCTGGATTAGGTCCCAGGGTTTTTCTGTATTTGCGGTTTCCTCGTTAACAAAATCTTGCTGTGTCTTTTACTTTTCTATTTCCGCAATTATAATTGTTTTATTCTAATTAGAAGTAAAATACACAAACGTTAATTCCTATTTACTTGATAGCAATCCTATTGAGTTTTGTTAAGTCCAAACCTATTATCAAGTAAACATACTTCGTTGTTATATTGTCTCGATCTTGTATCCATAGTCAATCACGCAAGTTATCTTGTTGTCGTATTGTCTCGATCTCGTATCCATAGACGATCACACGAAGTGTGAACTGATTAATTGTATTGTCTCGACTCAGTCCATAGACAATCACTTTCGGAGAAAGGACTTATAGGTGGAAAAGTTTTAATTCGAGGTATATTTGGGTACCCTCGTCTTTTCAGCGATTTAAACTCCACCGTCTTCGGTTGGTGCTCTACCGCCTATAAATACCACCATTCCCTTCAGTTTTCATTCACACACAAAAAATCTTCCCTTCTCTAGAGAGCATACCAGAGCGATTTTTTACTTAAAAATGAGTAGTACCAAAACAAATAGACAGAGGAAAAGAAAAAGGAAGATCTGTTGCAGATAGTGATATCGTAAGGGTTCAGGATAAACAACAAGAATTCGCTAATGTTAGGCAACTAGTTGAACCTGGTGTATTATCTACGCATTTATGTAACCATCCCGAGCGAGTTCTGTTACCTAAAGTAAGAGGTAGGTGGTCTGAGCTAACCGAAGTGTTTGGTTTACTCCCTGAAGATGTTCAAGAATCCTTGAGAAGATATCCTTGGTAGCGTTTATATTTCATGAAAGGCAAAAACCACAAGACTCAAATTTTGCGAGTTATTTGTGAACGTTGGTGGAACACTGCAAATACGTTCTTTTTCAAGGATTTCGAGTGTGGTAAGTTCTATTTTTCCATTCAATAGTTTAATTTTTAGTTTAGAAACAAATTTTAATTTTTAGAGATTCAATTTTTTAGTTTAATACAAATTTTAGTTCCACATACAAACTTTAATTTTATGACCATGTTGTTTTTAGGGTTCACACCGTTAGATTTGTATATGTTGACTGGAATAAAAAGTGAGGGTGAAATAGTACAATTTAACCAATTAAAGTGGATATCAGAAGGAAGATGGAAACAATTACTTCCCTTGTACTCAAATGATACTAAAGCAAAGCCAGAATCCAGACAGTTACACTCATTTGGATTAAGAGTGTCTGGGTTGAAGGCTTTTTTGAGCCGTTACCATGCCATGGGGATACACAGAGATGAAGATTATCCCAAGCTTGAACGTATTTTTGTATTATGGATGTTAGGTCAAGTTTTTTTCCCCAATGGTAACTCAGTGACATTAATTGGTTTTCTGGACTCTTTAGAAGATTTAACTAAAGCGCCAAATTATGATTGGCGTTCTGCAATTTTAGCTGAGCTATACATAAGTCTCGGTGATTGCTCATGTAAGAAGACAAAGAGCTTTAATGGATTTGGGTTCATATTGGAGGTAAGAACCATAATCCCTTTCTAATTATTAGATTTATTATCGAGTTGTCAAACTAGTGGTGAATGTACTAATACATCAATTTTCGTCAATGTTATTTTTCAGTATTGGTGGTATACTTACTTTAAGGTCGGCGAACCTGATCTTCACGATACACGATTAATTTTTCCAATCGTGTACAAGTACAAAGATGATAATTGGATTGGTCAGATTAATGATGGTCAAAATGTCGTTGTTGTTCAGAGGATGCAACAACTGTGCAGAACTAGTATCAACATTACGCCAATGCCGTATACACAAATTGACGAGTTCCATGAACCAACGGCACAAGCCATGCTACAGTTAAGCCTTAGGTGACTTGTTTTTTACAGTCCAATTTGTGGTCAGGGTATTTCGTACTACGGAGAAAGACATATGTTCCAGCTACAAGGAAGAAAGGTAAAAGCAATCAACCCATTTCCAACTTCAATAATTTCACATGATGATTGGATAAAGTTGATAAATGATGGACAACCTTGGGAAGAAGCTGAAGATTTGATCCGAATTCCAGAAGATGACTATGATTACTTCAGTTGGTTTCAAAAGGTATGCAAGCTAA
Source organism: Papaver atlanticum (assembly GCA_023531105.1). NCBI lineage: Eukaryota > Viridiplantae > Streptophyta > Magnoliopsida > Ranunculales > Papaveraceae > Papaver > Papaver atlanticum. Next base: position 2,068,392 of record JAJJMB010012638.1, read on the forward strand.
ATATTGATGTTCATCCACAAAACTTAGGTAGTGTTGACTTTCTAGCAATTGGAAATTTGCCACTTACAGATCTTCCATCCCAACCTCCACCACCGACGGGCGAAGCATATACGTATCCTAGCAGTCAAATGGGGTCGACAAATATGCCTTTAATATCTTGGGAAGTCCAGACTTTATAACCAGTGCAATAATTTTTTATTTTTTATCAATCAATTCTAGAATTTTCACTTGAGGAAGATGCAGATACAAAGGGAGAATATGAGTTATGAATTGCCTGAGACTCCGTTAGGGTCAAGTTCTCAAATGCCTGGTGATAGCATTGCAAGAAATCGTGGAGTTCGTAGAAGTCGTCATGACACTCCAACTATGGTGGAAGAGACTCAGCTACCAACAGCAGCAGGAACAGCACCAGTAGCAAACCTGGAGACGGATTTCCAGTCTCCTATTGGTTTCATGCTCCAAGGTCCTGTACTTACTCCTGGGGTTGGCGTAAATATGGATGCATTTAGGCAATCCGTAATTGATACCCCAACAACTACTTCAGCATTTCACCGATTCCAAGCACCTCCAATTCAACCATCTCCGGTACCATATCAAGGTTATGAATCACCTGATGCTACTCAACCACCATCTCAGAGTCCAAATAATGAATTTTCACAGGATCAAACTCACTTCGGGGAATATATATTTGGTAATCGTTAGTTTGATAGATAAATGTTAATCGTTAATATGAATCGTGGTTTGTTTAAATCGTTAATGTAATTGCACTTTTGTTTGATAAATAATAATCTTCATTTAAAGTTTTCTATTTAAGTTAAAATTAAGAACTTAAAATTGATACATTAGATTAAATTTGGGCAACACTTTACAGATTTCATAACAACTTGCATATCGGAATTGCTTTCCGTTGTCACAGAGCCACTTTGCACGTCATCTTTGATCAATCTCCAGCAGGGATTCACCACTTCTCATGTTTCGAGCCTCTTCCCTTATCATACCAATATACTTGTTAACATTCTTAGAAATTATGGTGAACCGAGCACTCAACACCATCGAATCACGATTGTTGAGGTTCGTTGTTTCTTCTTCAAATTTCAGTAAAACGCATCCCCAAAACGGAATCGCCTGTAATGCGCCATCAACGATTGGATGATTAGTGAAGAGAACATAATTCATGCATATGCATTCATCTTCTAACGTGCTAAATTTTCGCTGCTGTGCAACTCTCCAACTATTTGATCTTCTTATTTCATTTTGCACACTAGCTTGAATTTCAACTCTTTGATTTTCGGCCGCATGTTGCTCTTCTATAATTTGAGCCATAGACATGTTTTGACCTATTGAAAAATCTAAGAATATAGGAAGAAGGTGTGAGTTAAAATGGAAGAGGAATTTGGTATTTATAGGGGGAAGATTTATGGCCGTTGGATCAGATTCTACGTAACGGTGTAGACTAGACCGGTCGGTCCTGTTAAAGCCGATGTCGGTGTACAAAACACCGAACGGTGTAGTCTTGGCCGAGCGGTCGAGACTCGACCTCTCGGTAGAAACTTGACCTGGTCTGGCTAAGTGGAAAATTTGCCACTTAGCCATGTCAGTTTTCCAGCTCCATGGTGGGTGCAAAAATGGCAAACTCTCAAGTTTGCCATGCCCATAGGAACCGACCTTAGTACATTAATAAATAAATAATAGCAAATTTTTATAAAAATAAGTTAGATTCAAGCCAAAAAGGGAGATATATCAAGTTTTTGAACTTTTTTTGTGTGTATTCTTAATACCCAACGGGTACCCGGAACCGATGGGTACCCGGGATTTTTAATGGGTGTGGTTCTGGGTCCACAAATTTTGGAACCGGACTCGGACCCGTTGACAGCCCTAGCTCAAATTACTCATTATGTCAACATCTTGAACTTTCCTATATATTTTACAAACCCAATTTCCAGATCACACAAACCCAAAAGCATACGTGACTTAATGAAATCGGTTCTACCTTGACTCCCAACATAGGTTAGGATCGGTTCTACCCTAACTCCCAATATAGATAGGGATCGATTCTACCTTGACTCCCAACATAAGTTAGGATCGTTTCTACCTTGATTCCCTATATAGGTTAAGATCCAACCTTAAGATCTTCAATGAAAACCGGACCTTTAATCCTCTTGATTTTTTTCAACTGTGAAACAAGTTCGGAAGTCTACTTCCTTAAACTCATGTAGTTAAACATAGTTTTTTAGGCATAAAACCAATCCTATGTTCACTACACAATCTAGTAACGAGTTACAAAAATTATGTTGATGTCGCAATTACAAAGTTCAAAAGATATGCATTATACTTCGTAATTCAATATACCAATATAAAGCATTCATAAATATTAATATATTGTTCCTTGACACTTTGAGCATTATACGATGATTAAGTCTCTTATACTAGAGTTTCATGTATATAACTTCGCATGTTATGTTTTCAATCAGAAATGACTTGAAAGCTTACGATATAGAAATTGAAACAAATCAAGTCATGTATTACTAACTCAAGTGGAAGGATGATGTCATTGTTGATGTTGATACGTCTTTGGAATCTTCAAGTCTTCAGAGTAATACTTGTAAGTCTCAACATTTATAGACTTCCTAGTCTAACCTAATAAAGTTGACTCTAGTAATCTAATCAAGCAACTTATGAGTTTTGATACTGAAATATGACAACCAACCTTGACATACCAACGTTTGGTGGGTTAAACCGAGCAGTGCTCTAACAAATATAGAGAATTGAGATCAAATCAGACACAAAAATGTGTCTATCAAATACCTTCAAACTTATTATTTGCTATTCCTCGAGCAAATCTAATTTAGAAAATAAAAATCCTAACGCACTGTCACAGGCATCGCGATTGCACTTAGCGTGTGCAACAAGCTTTTGAACCCCTAGATGGCCCTAGTGGCCGAGTTTTAGTCTCGAGAGGGTTTACAAGAGGTGTACCCACAAAACATTTACTCCAAACCCTAGCTACCTGTGAAGAATCTAGGAACGACACTAAACAATGTCCTTAGTTGGCATACTTCATTGGTTATGGAAGGAATTACCCTGATTTGAATTTAATTGGTGTACACAAGTTTGCACTCAAGCGTACCAAAATTCATATATAAGTAAATAGAGCTCTATTCAGATTGTCACACTATGGACAACAATATTCGGAATCAAACAAATGACATGAATAGATTAATAAGATGGATATAGAGTTAGATGGTTTGCGAATGAATGTCAATGCCAAGATGAATCCTAATGGATTGAGGTAGTAGTCTTAATCCTAATTATAGTATCAACTCAGCTGGTATATACAAGGTCCTTAACGGTCGATATATCTATGCAACAATATTTTTATTATTTTTTCTTATTTTATTTTTTTGAGAATCGACAACATGATTAGATATTTCGAATCCAAGCGCATGCTTCTTGTCAGCAGATTACATAGTAGTTGCCATGGATCCTGCGTTCCACGCTTTCTTAGGCGACGGAGACAGGGAGAACACACACATATTCCTATCCAAGTGTCAATTAATATTTTTTTAATAAATAAAAAATAATAATAAAATAATTGGTATTGACCTCAATCACACTACTTCATCCTAGCAGCGACATCAACATATAAAATTTGGAAAAATAAAAACAGAACGTGATATGGTGATGACTCCGAGATACGGTGACAACTACCATGTTATTTCTAACACATGAGCTATGTCCTTTTATTAATAGACTCTTTAGTTTGGGTTCCTCAACTCCTACAACCAATATGTTTTCATCCACTTAGATTGGTTAGTGTTTTCCTGAATTGGCACAAGTTTCCAGGTTATGGAGTTTAATAATGCAACTAAATTTTTTTCCCTACCCCCAAACTTAAATCTAACATTGTCCTTAATGTTATAAAGATGAATTTAAAAGCATGAACAAGGAGAAACTGTTACCACTTGAAGAAAAGAAAATAAGGAAGGATATTACCTTGTCGTATGACCATGGGTTACCTCCCAAGAATTGTTAAATTTGAAGTCTTCATCCAGACATCAAACACCTTAAAATGGCTAGCCACCTTTCAAATCAATATATACCAATAACCAAAACAACTGCGGGTCATCAAAACCAAATAGAACTGACATGAATATGATACAACTGCACTGGATCATAAAAATGAACATACGAAGCACAACCTTATCTAAAGTTTCTTGCAAAACAACTGAATTTATCTGGGGCGCCCAATTGGTCTTCATATGAGTGTCTCGATAAACAGATTCATCCGAACGACCGCCTCTAATACCCGGATTTCCTCCTGGATAGTATCAGGAGGATCGTATTGTGGAGTCTTAAGAGACTCAAGTAATATCTTAGACGCACATAGCTCGAATTCCAAGATAGGGACTTCTAATAGGGATACTTGACGATCACAATAACCATCACTACCCCCAAACTTAGGGTAATCATCATTCTCAGAAAGACCTAAAACTATTGCTTGAATTTCAAGGTCCTTAGAATCTGGAAAATACTCGATAGCTTATTCTAAAGACTGGTCACACACTGATCTAAGAGAATGGTCTCATCAAATTCATCTAAAGAATCACCAAATAAAGTGTAGTGCCAATGATCATGAACTAGATCCTGAACTAAAGTGTAAATCATATTCACTTTTTCTAAATCATCGATCTCATAAGGTTGTCTAGTAACATTAAAAGCATTTATTTCAGTGGGCATATTACCAAAGGATATGTTCATAAATCTGGTTCTACAGTTGATGACAACATCAAATGTAGCTAAAAATGAAATCCACTGGTATTTGAGTATTAGATGTGCTCACCGATATTTGAGCACTTTGGTCCTGAACAGGCTGGGTATCTAGAACAACAAAATCCACTGGATAAATAAACCTATCAACCTCAATCAGAACATCCTCTATGACACCACGAGGGACTTTGACAGACCTATCAGCTAATTGTAGTGTCTTTGTCGGTTTCAACTTACTAAGACCTAGCTGGTTGTATACATGATATGGGAGTAAGTTAACACTAGATCATAAGTCATGCAATGCCTTATCCACTAAGTGATTCCCGATCACACAAGATATGGTGGGGCATCCACGGTCTTTGTACTTAGGGGGTTTTGGTTCAGAAGGATTGAACTTACTTGACCAGCTAAAAAGTTTCGATGACTTTTTCGGCAAGCTGTGAAAGACGGAACTCATTTTTAGCCTGCGACAATATCTCCTCTTGGAGGAGAAAAATTAAATCAGATCGTTTAGAAAATTTCCTGCCGAATTGTATATCATGTCTCAACGATCCAGATCCACCCATACATATGCGAGGTATTAGTGTTATCGCTAGTTTTAGGGTTGCTATTACTGTTCGATGACCCGATCAATATTAATGGATTTTTGTTTGATGGGATTCTGGTTACGAGATTCTGGTATCGTTTGGAAATCACTTCGCGTCTTGTTTGTATGTTCTGTTTTTGTGTTGTAACCTCAGGCTTAATATTGTTGATTTATTAAAAAGAAAAAAAGAAGAAAATGATTCAACACCTAATAATCCCTTCGAAAATCTCGAAACAAATCAAGAGTTACTATGACAACGATTCTATCATTGGGATTTTTTTTTCTTCTGAATCACATATATTTTATTAATTAGAAAAAATTAATTCAAAAATACAAGACCACAAACAGAAATTAAAGAAAGGCCAACTACATAGGCTTCAATACAACTGAAATACAGACCTAACAAAACCTATAGTACTTAACATTTGGCATTTATATCTTGCCGGGAAAGTAGGTCTACCAAAGTTTATTTCCCTTTGTCCTGCAGCCATTTGAGCTCCTCTTTTTGCAGTTGTGTCTGCAGAAAAATTTACCTCTCTGAAGCAGTGATAAAATCTTATTGTATGAATCTTACAAATTTCCTTCTGCCATCTTATTTTTATGAACCAAGGCACATTATTTTCAGCAAATTCAGTAATCACTATCTTAGAATCTGAATTAATTATTATGTATTGTAACTTCCAATCAACAGCTAGCTCAACTACACAAATCATTGCATAAACTTCAACAATATAATTGGTTGCAATACCAATTCCACCAGTGAGAGTCCCCATTACCTAACATAGGTGATCTCTGATTACTACACCAAAATCAGCAGCTCCAGGGTTACCAAGGGATACTCCATCACAGCAAAACATAGTAAATCTAGTATTTAATGGTATCCAATAGACCCATATTGAAAAAGGATATTACCTGATTATCATACTCTTTGTTCCACTTGTTACTTTTAATTCTGAAGCCACCCTCAAGAACTGTTTTTTTGATCTTGCACTTGATTAAAAGGAGTGGTCATACCTCTCTCATTTAGGAAAAACCACCAGAGAAGCCCGGTGATACATCTAATTTCAATATTTGTTTACGAAAATGAGACTTTTAGCCTACTAATATGGGACCCATTTTTTATTTTTCATATTCCCATATGGCACCCAATTACATGGAGACGACCCTGCTGGATACAGTTTATTAAATACAATGACCTATGTTTGTTTGTTTTTTCATAAAAGAGGCAAGCCTCATACATTGATCATATAAACCCCGATTTAAAATCAGGACTGACTCTGTTTCCAACTATTACAATAAATTCAAAAAATTCAGACAGACAATAAGAACATTCATCCCATTTTACACCATAGTCCCAAATCCTAGTCTGAAAAAAGATTCCTACCATGTTTAACCGATTCCAAGGTATTGTAACAAGTTTAAATGGTCTAGTTTGGATCAAAAGTAGAAAATCCAAACCATATAACAACTCTACAAACAATAGAGATGTTAGGATCCAAAGATCCAACCATTTTTCAGGGGTTTTTTCAAAATCACAATAGAACAAATGACAAAGGTACACTAGAATCCATAGATTCATCCTTTTGCCGGTGATCTTTTCATAGTAGCAGTAACACAAGTAGCAAGTATAATTGGTTACCATTTGGAATCAGTCTGGATGGATTTGGGTCTTCTTCAAAATCGGTCTTGGTGTCTTTGGTGTCTTTGTAGCTGCTTGTGTCTGGGTCTTTGGAACTGTTGTTGCTGTTGCTGTTGCCGTTTCTGTGTTTACTGTTTGAGTCATATTCTTTCTGATGATGCTACTAAGAGGATCTCTGTTGCTGAACATTTGTTGAAGATGACAAAAACTTCTCTGGAAGAGGAGATTTTGTGCTACTGAGTATTTAAACGAAAAAAAATCAGCAAGAAATTGAAAAAGCGCTTGATGTAAACCCAAGCCTTTGACTCAAAATCACTTTAAACAGACAAACAATAGTAGATCTACAATTTATGAACAGGAGATAAGGGTCCTGAGAAGCAGATCGAGAATTAAGAGCTGTAAATACAAGAACAAATAAAAGCTTAAACTAAAACAGTAGACCAAATCTAAAAGAGAGGAAGAAGATTAGTTTGTTGTTCATTGAAGAACACAAACCAAACCGAAATATTGAAAGATACATAAAAAAAAACAAACAAAATCTAGAAAATGGAAAAAACAGAAGATCTCAGAAATAGTGAAGAGGTTGAGATTTTTCCTGCTAGGAGTAAATCTGAGCAGGAGAAATCTCTAAACGGCTAGGGTTTCAAAGGTTTCGGGTGAGAAAATGGTTTTCAAAGAAGAGAGAGAAAAAAAAATACAATGACCTATGTTGAACGTACCTTTCCAGCTCTCTTGAGAACTTTGGGGATAAGACATCAATCTCTAAGGTCGTGAGCAATGTCTTCAAAGCAAGACCCATGTCCTTTTCATAGAGTTCAATTTGAGAATGCAACACCCTCTCGCAGTAGCTGCACTTTCCAAACCAAAATCAAGATCATAAACCATGGTCTCCACTGCACTGAGTGCTTCGCCTTAGGGTTTTTCTTTTTCTTTTCAAGTTTGTTCAAAAGAGAAATGATGGTGGCCATGTGAGCTATCATATCAACTCCTCCTCTCTCTTACTACCGTTATTATTGTTATGGCCTTTCTCATTCTTTTAAAATTATTATGTGCTAGCTACGGCAAATCAATTCTCAGACAGTTGGAGGATTCATTCATCTGTTCATTTCAAATATTTAATTTCATATACTCAAATATTCCTGGGATTTTGTGCTCGTCGTATGGTACTACTACTACTAAATCAAATCGGAAAAATATCATATACATTTATACATTAATTGAGTACAAGATTCAAGTGTATTCAACTCCAACCACTACTAGCTTTGGACTAGACACTATTTTGAAAAGTCTTCATCAGGTGTATAATGGCTGCATAGGAGTTTGGAGATAAGGGAAGTATTCAATTTTCCATTTATGAATCTCATCTATACACACTCCTACACTTGCCCTTATTAATGGCATACCTCCCCTCCCTCAGTTATTATCATATATACATATTCAAAGTTGCAAACAGTATTGCTTTTGAAACTATTGAGTATGTGCATATGCATGCATGATTATTCTTCAAGTTATATATAGTAAAAGTCATGAAGTGCTTTTTGTGTTTGTTTTGCTTTATTACTTGTTCCCCCATTGATCAAAATTCTGTGGGTCTTCGTGGTTGGTAATTTTGAAGACTGAATACATGACTCTTTTTTTGCTTTCAACTACTCCCAAAAGAGGTTCCATAAAACTAAAGCTGATCGTAGGTATGGGATGATGGTATAAGAATTTGAATTCTAATGACAACTTTTTACATTACAAATTTTGCAATCGGAATATCAAAGGTAACCTTACTTACACATTCTGCACTTCAAAGGGAAGGAATGTGATGAAAAGATGATTCTTCGTCGACCACGAAAAAACAACTTGTCAAAACTCTCAACGACTGATTTGAAAAATGTGGAACAAACCGATCTATAACATTCACAGTCTAAATCTAGCAACAACCAAGAGATATCTACATAAAATACTTAAACAATTTACTCGGTAACTATAGAAATACTAAACTAGAATAACAGAAATAAAACTTCTTGACTTGAAGGAGATTTTTTTTTTTTTTTTGATAAGAAAGTAACTAGATTAGATAGAGTTAGAATATATCTCATTTGCCCTTGAAGTAGAGTTGAAGGCTAAAAGTTTATCCAAAGATAGAGTTTCAAATAGAAAGTTAGGAGGGTAATGAGTGTAATCTAAGATTGCCATTGCATTTGACTTGTTAGCTAATGCAACAACTGCCTTGTTGGCTTCCTTATAACAGTTAAAATCTACTACATTTTGCTTTAAATCATGTAACTCCTTAATACAATTCTTAATTTCTTCTACTCTTGATAAAACTAACTCCTTAATACAATTCTTGATTTCTTCTACTCTTGATAAAACTGTTCAGCTGATGGTGTTGTAGTTCCTCTAATTGCCTTAGTGAGTCTAGCAGCCCTCCCTTCTAGAGAGTGATTGATTTAAAGGCGTGGAACCAATTTAACTATGACATTCACGTCCTAAAGCAAATAATATTCCAACGGGTATTTAGAAGATATATTCCAAGCTTTCTTTGAGTGAGTCTCACAACTGCTTGAGTAGAATTTTTACCAAGAACAAGAATACCTTAAATTGGGACCATAAAGAGATTGATTTCAATTGGCTTTCTATGACTTAGAGCAACCACAATCACGACCAAATTTGGGGACTATACCCAAATTTAGTTCAAAAGTGAGTTGCAGTGGAAGGGACTAAAGCCATATATGGTCTGGAAAATTAGGGTTTGAGACTAAATGTAGTCGTCAACCCAGACCAAATCAACATATAGTGGGGCGTAGATATGAAGTGCGTGTGAGGTTAGGCACAAGTATAGCGAACGTTTCTATCCGGGCGTGAGTATAATTTACGTTCAAGAGCGAAGCGGAGATGAAATGAACGTCTGAATGGGGCGGAGTTATAAACTACACCAAGCAAAACGCATGTAATACCTACGCCTGATGTGAGGCGTGGTTATTAAATCCGCCCGAATGGGATGTCCTTATGAACTGCGTCTGTTATGATTAAAATTAATTGGTTAAAATAATCAAGGTTGGTTGAGCGTGGTTATTATCTTCGTCTCACTCCAGGCGTTTGTAATACTCACGCCCCTCTCCCAGTGTGCACAATACTTACGTCCCATACGTACGTTTGTTATACCCACGCCTCACCATCATACGCACATTATACTTATGCTCAACTTGGGGTGCTATTATATGGTCCGCAAGACTAAATATTAGTCTTTCACCGCTACGTTTCACCTCCACTATACCCAATTTTTTTTAGCTTTTGGTATGATTTTTAGTATTTAGTCCCCTTCATGACTGTTAGACCACGCATAAGATCCATTATGTGTGACATAAAAGTGTAGCAGTAGTACTCTTCATTGCAACCACTACTGTTCAACCTTAACTAAATACCAATAATTGAACCCATTTTCCTTCACTTTTTTTCAACTGTTTAACTGTTTTATTGCCTTATAACTTGAAACATCCATTCCAACATCATCCAAAAACCCCAAGCACAACCAAACAATATAAACTAAAAATTACACAGAAAAAAACCAAAAGAATAAAAACAAAAAATCCTTTGTAAAATGAAAAATACACTTTGTTCATACCTTCATGAAAAAAAGGAGAAATAACAAAATTACAAAAATGAGGTAATTTCATAATGTCGAAGCATATACCAACTCTAAAGCGATTGTTACAGGGTTACTAAATTCCATCGAAAACTACCAAATCCATGTAAAATAACACAATCCTCATCACTAGAACCATTGGTTTGATAATAATTTCTCGTTGAATTTGTAATCCCCAAGCCTTCAACTCTTAAGGACAAGAAAAAAAATGAAGCCATGAAAGTTTATAGAGCTGATAGATGTTAAAACATTGATATACTACACAGTACTTATGATCTACTATAGCTTATAGATGATAAGAAAACAAGGTAAAACAGCTCTTGAATCAAATACCAACAATTTCCCATTCCTGTCTATTCCACCACTGAACGAGTCAAACTCATCTCGTTTATCCATAAACGTTTCAACTCCGAGTCGTTTACAAACTCTACCGGCAATGACTCTACACACCAGCATAGCTCTGGTTCCTTTCCCACCACCTGCATTCTCATGGGCCCCACCACTACCGGAGAAAGTGCAGAGACCTGAATCTTTACCAGAGAAATTAGTACACAACCCACCGGCTTCATAGACGGCACCGGCAGTTGGACCTAAACAATGAAATCTCATCATCTCGTTACCATCAGCCATGCATCTAACATGATCATCTTCTTCTTTGAGAATAATACCTGCCGGACTGCCGGAAACTGCTCTGGATTTTACAATCTCTCTGTATTCTTCAAAACGGGCAACAGTTTTAGGCAGATTCTGAACCTTAAAAATCATCTCGATCCGACCAGAAAATGCTTTCGGAGACCAGCTCGTATGGAAAATGATTTCAACTACATTACGCGATGGATGTGTTTCTGTGAGTTCAGTAAGTGTTGGAAAAAACGGGTCAGCTGAAGAACGAGTAATTCCTGTACCACCGTTTCTATTCAGATGATGATGAACTCTGTTTGTTACTGTTGATGCTGTTGTCGACGGAGTAGAACTTGGTTCAGATTTTGTCGATGATCTTGCTGAATGATATGACGATGATCTTGATGATGATATGTGTGTCTTTGGTTTTGAAGATGTTGATTGGTATGATTTTCTTGGTCTGTTCTTGTTGGTTTCAACTACATCTTTGAGATTCTGAAAGTTTTTTCTACAACTCGATGAAGAAAGAAGATGGTTAAGATTAGGTTTATTAGAGGTGGCGTTGGTGTTGTTGTTTGGAACATAAACATCTTCAAAAGCTCTTGACTTGCACTGTAATGATTTAACCCAACCAGTAGCCATATATTCCCACCAGTAAACAAGAACAAGAACTGATCAGTTAGCAGATTTGGATGATGATCTATAATATGATCCTATATGAAGAAGACAGGGGCTGCAGTATTTAGAGATGAACATCATTCAGAAGAATAATAATAAGAAGTTAAAATTTAGAAAGTCAGGAAATGTGGAAATACAGAGTTGTTTTATGGAAATCTGGGAATTTTTGGAAGGAGAAGGAGAAGAAGAAGAAGAACAGGAAAGAAAACAGTTGGGACCTATTAAAATGTACTATCTCTGTATTTGTCTCCTGCATTCATTCATACTGTTATATATGTATTTACTAATTTACCCTTTAAATGCCTTATTATGTATTTTGCTTGTAGGATGTTTGAGATATTCCCAGACAAATTAGCATATACAAGTAGCTTTTTGATTTGTATAAGTGAAAAAGTTAGTAGTTAGTTTGGCTGTCAGATTTCAAAACGATTTTTAGAAGTCGAAAAGTTAACTTTTTGTGAAGCAAAATGGTTTTGTTTCTGACTTCTGCTTCTGACTTCGGTTTCTCGAGAAACAGATTTATATAAACACGTTATTAGTTTATAAGATGTTTGGGATATATATGGAGAAATTATTTTTCGACTTAATTAGTAAGGTTGAAAAATTAAAAAATCATTCAAGATGATTTCTGGAAGTAAAAGAATTATCATTTTATATAAAAAAAAATTCTTCCCATTTTTAGGATTCAAAACGTGCTTTTCCAATGTAAAATTTCTAGTTCATCATGCTGCAGCGGACACAATTACAAAAGAAGCAAGGATCAGAAGACTTCATCATTTGTCAACACACTTGTGTCAACGAGTACAAAAAAAGAATATTACTTTTAATATTTTCGATGAAACTGAAATTGTAAATCTTTTGTATTACATTGCTTAATTTAATATATTTTCTTTTTCCATTAAAAAATATATATATATATATGTAAAATTTCTAGTTCAGCCAGTGCTAAACCCAGCTAGCTAGTCAAACCTCTTCCATCCAAGATTTATAGTTCTGCCACGGCTAATAATTCTGCTTATGCTTATCTGAACAACTATTAGGTTAATTATTGTGTCCTTGTCATGTAACTGATAGTAGATTAAGGCCACCCAACCCTAACAAACTTTGCTTCCACGGTTGATAATTAGGGGTGATGTATTTTTTATTTTATTGTTCTAGTAAATGCAACGGGGCACCTACTCCTAAAACTTTTTAATACATTCCATCTTTTTGTATTTTTTTGAACTAGTGGAGGACATAATGTTATGGGACTTATACAAAAGAAAATACTAATTACTAGAGTGAGAAGATAATAAAGTTTAATTTCTATTGCAAATGAGAGGGTATTTGAAAATTTAGAAGGCTAGCGTTAAGAAGAAGATTAGTTGAGGAAGTTAGTTGTGTGTAATGAAGAAGAAAAAACACTGTTTAAGAGACATAATCATCAAGATACTATTAATCCTAGGAAACATGTCAGATTTCTTCCAAAAACCAACAAAGCTGGAAGAAAAAATTAATAAAAGAAAACTCCTATCAATCAAAGAATGATGCAAATTGTTGAGCCTGTAACTTTGTACTAACAAGTAAAAACTAACAGTCTCCTGCTAATGTTTTCCATGTCTTATTTTCTCATGAAAATGACATCCAGATACATTAGTTTAGCTCGGAAAATGCTAAACACCGGGAAAATGCTAAACACGAGACAAAAGCAAAGGCAAAAAGGATAATCAGATATGAGACCGGAGGAAAAGGAGAGAATAAGGGATGTGGTGCCCGTCCGTGGATACACACAAAAGCAACCCCTAGTAATGTATCGTCAAAAAAGCTGTCACCACTTGTCCCATATCTATACGAGCCTTTTTGCCGTGGTTGTAACAGGTTCGGTTTAGCTCAGTTAACTAGTTCTTTGAGCCAACGGACCTTTTTTTTTTTTTTTTTTTTTTTATGATAGGTAAAGAATTCAATATTGACAAGTTTCCAACTCAGATCACTGGTATCGTCACTTTACCATTGATATAATATCTGTCGAGACCGAGTATCTCAACCGAATAGGCTGAACCAAGTTGATTATTTGACATTTTGCGATGCCAAGTAACTCATTGAGGGTTAAGTAACCTGACTAGCAACCTTATTAACCTGACTAGCAAAGATCACTTTTCATGGGACGGAAAGAGCACAGGTTAGTAACCTGACTAGCAACCTTAGTCCTTACTCCATTTCTCGTAACTTTGTTATCAAATACAAATACTATAGAGCCAAGAGTCTTCCCCATCCAATTACCAAGTCCAGGAAAAAAAGATCTTTATGAATAATGATTATAATGAGTATCATCCAGTTCAATAATTAGCTTCTTTAAATAGATCACGGAGATCTTACTGAGAAAAACAACACACCATACTAACTGGAGAGAAGAAGGAAGAAACGTACAACAGAGTTTCTGGTTGGTGAAAAGTGAAAAGATAAACGCAATTAAGCCCAAAAATGTCTTCAACCAACACATAAAATCATAAATGTCTCACTCGCATCATCCCTCTTCATTACTTAAACTTAGAATACAAGCAAATTACCCATTAGTACAAAACAACATAAATATTTCACTTAAATAAAAATGTACTTGCGTTTTAGATTTAGTTTTGGTGATCTCTTTTAATGGTGGCCGGGGGAACCAAGGATGAGCTTGCAATAACTTCCGCACGTTGGTAATGCATTCAAGAATCACATGGGATGGGAAGCTTCTTTGTTCCACAATTTTTTTTATATTCAAAACAAAGCGCACAAATAAATTAAAGATCTCTCTCGATCGGTCCAAACAAAGAAAAATACTAAAACAATTAAAAAATGATCGACAACAGCAGGGAGAAAATAGTGGAAGGAAGAGGGGAATTAGAAGGAGAATGGAAACTGTCAAAAGCTCTGAAATGCAAATTATATAAAACGACAGGTTTTTCTTTAACTTCTTATATAGAGTGTGATGATAATGAGTGTAGTGGAATCAGTATTTTCCTCGTCCAAGTCTAGCAGCTCAGCTCATTGAGAGTCTCAATATCTATTAGTGGTACAGATAGTTTTTAATAAACAATGTGATGAAGGCAACAAAATATTTGTTAAGATTTATGCATTTTAAATGGATCGAACTCTTTGCATTTATGTGCAAATATACAATTCAGATCAGTGATTAAAGAGCTTAGGAACCTTAACATGGGTTTGACTTGATTCATTATTACATGACTAGCTAGTCGATTATACAGTAGGTAAGCAGCCGCTTATGCTTCGAAAAAACTAAAATGAGAGACTAGCCGCTTCTTATATGTTAGGATATGTTCGGTGGTTTTGAGAATTTACTTTTTGATTTAACTAAGACCAAAAGTCAAAAATTAGTGTGGAATAAAAATTTCAGAGTGATTTCTACAGGTAAAAAAGAAAGAAAAGTACTTGTGAAACAAATTGTTTGTGGTTGTAATTTTGGAGCTGACTTTTGTATTTGAAGAAGTGAAAGCTAAAGCAGATTAAACACCCTTTAAGTAGTGAAAGAAGGCAGCCGAAACAGATCAAACACCTCTAAGTCTTGAAAGAAGGCAGTCGCTTCTTATGGTGCAGCACGATTGAGGGTAGGAAAGTGCAAAAATATATCATGGTCTAAATCATGTAGAAATGGAAGGAAAAAATAAATAAAAAATTAACACATGCATTTGAAAATACACATAAATAGCACTATAATAATTTTTTTTAAATATTTGTTAATTTGTTAATGTAGATACTAGATATTAAAACCCGTATAAGACAAGAACATTTGGGGGCAAAATATGAATTAGAGGCTTGATATGTGATTTTTGCATATAAACATGCATAATGAACCATTAAAAGTGAGTTGGCAAGTGGGGAGGTTACACCCGCTTGCCATTAGCTCCTCTGCCCTTCCCTAGATCAACTCATGTTAGTTGGCTGACATTCCTAGCCAGTGACACTAAGCTATTGTGTCTAGTGTGCTCCTAATACACTAGGGTCTAGTTGTTCCATGTCTAGATTTCGGTTGTTGCTGTAATTGGCGAAGCCAAGAGTGAAACTTGAAAAAATAAACCAACGAATGATTTTTCTGTAATTTGACACACGATTATTATTAGTACTCATGAGATTTGATTTTTTGAATGAACTATCAATGACTATGAGATTTGATTTTGAATGGTTTGTGTGTTAAGGGCACACATATCCATGATGCCATGAATGGTTCAGGTTGAGTACTATTTGGGTTGCCGAGTCATTAGCCAGCCTTTTAGCCTCACGCTTGAAGAATCTCCTTGACTCCCCGGGAACCGCATTTTTTCTTCATCACCTTAATAGCGTGCTTAATAAAAAAGCCCACATTTCAAATGTTCTTTTCTTCTTCGTTGATTTGCCTCAACTTTTGAAACTGAATCTCAGATTCTCTGCTGCTGTTTACCCGTTATGACATGCTTTCGATAGAAACTGAATCTGTTTTTAAATGAATGAAGGCATTATGGGTCAAATGATTATGCATCTTCCCAAAATCTAAAAGCTTCACAAAGTGCTGCCAAACTCTGAGTAGTGTAAGGAAAAGGATCAGAAGACTTGCATTTTGTCCACTCCGTGTCTGATTCAGCCTGAGTCAGATGCAAGATTTTTTATTTTCTACTTCTGACTCGCATCTAATTTGATTTAAAAGTTTTCTTTACTTATACTATTTAATCATTTTGAGTCAAATTGAAACGGGTCAGGAAAAATAAACAACCTATTAATACTAAAGCAATAATTAAAGTAATTACATTTTCCAATTTTAGAAACCTTACTTGTATTTACATGGACAGCACTAGAAACCTTAAATCTTTTAAGTAATTTTAAGTCTCATCTGATTGAAGTCTCCGTTTTTCTTAATATGGCTTCTTCGTCATTTAAGGAATGGGATTTATGCACAATATCATTAGTAGGGTGAGATTATAAAATTTTGTCGAACCAATGGACTTACAAGCTTATTCTCTGACTATAAACCTAAAAAACACTCTCTACTGTAATGTGGTACCTCAACACTTGAAGACCTGCACTTGCACAAGTTTTCTGGCCTAATTATAGTGTCAAGAACCAAGCCAATCCGTGTGCAACTGATTGCACGGCCTATGAACAGCCATCTGTCCATATAGGCAGTTATCCTAACCGCAACAATGTCTTTTTAACTGCTAGCTTTTGTGCTGGCTTGCAGAATTATGCCACACTTTTATTCAAAGGTTAGGAAGTGCCAAACTCGGTTATAAAAACTCTTTATAACCGTCTCAACTAACTCATTTGTTCTAGCATGCGTGTCATGCACACACAACTCGTAACTAACAGTTTGAATCAATAACCAGCTAGTATTACTCGGCACTCAACTTGGCCTGAGCCAATGTACAACTATGATGGCGCTACAATTAACTTGGCATCTATCTGCCTATGCACGGCTATGATCGCGCTACAATTATTTGGTCATGTACTTAGCTTATTTAGATGCCAACATCCGAGTAAAATTATGCCAATCGAATCTTTCCTTACAGCTTGATTTAGCTTCATACTTTAGGTGCATCACTTGCATTCTTTTTGTGGAGCAATAGACAACAATGTCGCATTTGGCAACGCCATTGTTGTGTATGTATTGTCCAAGCCTTGGCCTATGCTTGGGTCATTTCCTAAATCATTACATGATTTGCATTGCATCTCTAATTCCTTCATTGAGATGGGATAACTCTGAATAAAGGATATTCAACATTAATGCATAATATTGCATGCGCTAAGTAGCCTTTCTTGTCTTAGCCATAATGACACTACATTGTCGGGTTATGCAATTTCATTGGCCAGGCCACTGACTTCAGTGATGCGCCATCTTGGTGCTTCACTGTTGGGACCTGTTATACCTTCTCACTTCAGCTTGAGCCCATGCTTGCAAACCAGACGTAAAATTAAACAACTTATCTTCCTTAGACATGTTGCGAATATCTAGCATAAGAAACGAAAACTCTTTGACGTATTTCGGTGGTGTACCGGTATGCTGCATGTTACGCAAGTTCTCTCTGGCTAGACAAGGAGCCTTGCTTGGTAAGAATTGACCCTTCAATTCTCCATTCATGACATCCCATGTAAAGATGCTTGGACGACTAGCAGTAAAGTCGTCATCAGTTCTAGTCCTCCACCACAACTTCGCATCACCTTTCAGGTACATGCTAATGAGAGTGACTTTTTGCTCTTCCGAGGTTCTGTCGGCCTTGAAGTATTGGTCCATGTCCCACATGAAATTCTCCAATGCCTTTGCATCTCTCGCACCAGAAAACGCCATTGGTTCAGGAACTTTAATCTTAGTAAAGTCTACATTACCACTATCTCATGTAGCATCTTGATACACACCCTCGTACCCACCATTTTCCTTAAAACGCCTAACTCATCAGTTAGCTCTTTCATGGAGTCTGTAAACATGGCCTTAACAACAGTGATTTGGCTTTCCAAATCAGCGTGCTTCTTAGTTGCATCTTGGCTTGCAACAAACATATAATATCAGCAGCGTATACATCTAATACCTGAATGCGAGCCATCACCGAATAACATCATAATTAGCATCGTTAGGATTACGTACCCCATCGCCAATCCTATTTTCCAAGTCCGTTATCCTATCAATTAAGGTATCCATCATACTTTTCTTTCCAACCATTATGATCTAACAGTTTCAGCAACTTAAACATGAGCAAAACAGAGCAACATGTGCTCTAATACCCGAATTATCATACCTACAAATGCTCCAAGCAAATTTTTACGCAACTATGACCTGACAATACAGTGGTTCAGTGATCTCTTATCACCCACACGTATTTCATACTTTTAAGTTTGCACCTATGAAAACAGCAACACCATCCTGAGTTATGCAACGAAAGACTTACTTAAAACTTTCTCTTTTCCTTCATTTGCAGCCCATTCTACAAACAGGGGTAAATGCCATGCTTTTGCTTCACAGAAATTGGGGAGTACTTTCGGATTAATAGAAAACCAAGGCAATATCTAAGCCACCAAACTCACTTTCATTAACCCAAGGGGAAGATTACAAAATTATGTCTAACCAATGAACTTACAAGCTTATTCTCTAACTATAAGCCTAAAACACACTCTCTACTGCAATGAGGTGCCTCAACACTTGAATATATGCACTTGCAGAAGTTCTGTGGCCTATTTATAATGCCAAGATACAAGCCAATCTGTTGCAACTGATTGCACGGCCTATGAACAACCATCTGTTCATAGGCAATTATCCTAACCGCAATAATGTCAATCTAACCGCTAGATTTTGTGCTAGCTTGCAAAATTATGTCACACTTATCTTCAACGGTTAGGAAGTGTCAAACTCGGTTATAAATCCTCTTTATAACCATCTCAACCAACTCTTTTTCCCTGGCATGCATGTGATGTACACACAACTCGTAACTGACAGCCTAAATCAATAACCAGCTAACATTGTGCTGCTTTCAACTTGGCATGAGTCAATGTACAACTATGATGACGCTACAATCAACTTGGCCTCTGCTAATGCACAGCTATGATGGCGCTTTTGGATGCTAACATCCGAGGAAAACCATGCAAATCGAGTCTTGCCTTATTGCTTGGTTCAACTTCATACTTTAGGTGCATCACTTGCATTCATTTTGCCAAGAAATAGACAACAATGTCGCATTTGGAAACGCCACTATTGCATATGCATTGTCCAAGCCTTAGCCAATGCTTGGGTCAATTTCTAAGTCATTCCATGACTTGCATTGCATCCCTAATTCCTTCCTTGAGCCGGGCTAACTCTGAATCAAGGATATGCAACATTATTGCATAATATTGCATGTACTAAGTAGCCTTTCTTGTCTCAGCCATAATGGCGCTACATTGTCGGGTTATGCAGCTTCATTGGCCAGGTCACTAACTTTAATGATGTGTCATCTTGACGCTTCACTGTTGGGACCGGTCATAGTTTACCATAAAGTGACATTTCTCCCAATTAAGAATAAGATTAGTGTATGTGCATCTTTTTAACACAAGTTCAAGATTTGCCAAACATATATTAAATGAATCAAAATAAACACTAAAATCACTTATAAATACCTCAATCATGTGTTCCACGTAGTCGGAAAATATACTAACCATACACCTCTGAAAAGTAGCAGGTGCACCGCAAAGACCAAACGATATCTATCTATAGGTAAACGTACCAAAAGGGCGAGTAAAATTAGTCTTCTATTAATCCTCCGTTGCAATAATAATCTGATTATACCCCGAATAACCATCCAAAAATAAGTAATGTGAATGTCCTGCTAGCTTCTCTAGCATCTGATCAATGAAAGGCAAAAAAAAGTGATCTTTTCGGGTTGTGGCATTAAGCTTCATGTAGTCAATGCACACTCTCCATCTTGTTTGAACTATTGGGGGAATAAGTTATTCATCTTGATTTCAAATAACAGTGACACCCTATTTCTTAGGTACCACTTGTACTGGATTAACCTATTTGCTGTCAGAAATTAGGTAAATCACCCCCATACTTAGAAATTTTAGGATTTCTTTCTTCATGACCTCTGTCATTGGTGGGTTAAGTGAAAATGCAGGGGATACCAAATACACCCAGTTTTTTTTGTTCGGCAACCTGTATAGATAAAACTTAATACAATAGCAAGTAGACCAACTAAATGGTCCTTGAAAATATGTATATAGAGTTAATATCTCAACCTCTACTCAATAAGTATATATATAGATACGAGGTCCGTGAACCTGATTTTTAAGCAGAGTACTTGGACGATCTCAAAAATCAATATCCAAGATCAATCTAGTTGTATCCAAATAATTCAATCGGAATTCTGCCAAGTGATTAAACTTGTATCTTTCTTTCAAGATACGAATTCTACAAGAAACTAGTCTCGTAATCGATTATAATTAAGAGGACGTATCTACTTAGATTGAGTACATACAAACCTGTGTGAATCCAATTATAAAGATAAACAATATAATGCGGAAAAGGAAAAACACAAGACACCAGAATTTTATTAACGAGGAAACTGCAATAGAAGAAAACCCCCGGGACCTCATCCAAATTGAACACCACACTGCATTAATCCACTACAAACACTAGCCTACTATAAGACTTCACACAGGAATGTAGCTGAGACCGAACCTACCATCCAAGTGATTCAGTTACAGTCGCGCTCCTTACATCTCTTGAACCTCGCAAGGTTCTACGCACTTGAATTCCTTAGCCGACGTCCTTTACACTATAAGAATTGCTTCAGCCGGAGTGAAGACTTTTGATACCAGTCTGCCTCTAACAAATAAGCCTATTATATTTCCGTTTAGATTAAAGATCAATGTGTGGAAATCTGTTTGCAATAGACAAAGCTAGCAAACCTCACAAATCCGGAACTTACTGATAGACGCATTTATGTGTCTATTTTCATCTCTTTTATGTATAGTGTTAGTACCCATTTTTGTACTAATTTTGGTATTTTAATCCCTTGTAGGTGTTTTTGGAAAAATAGGCTTTTGCGGAAAAATTGGCTCGAAAAGTTGTTAAAGGCTCCTGGAAGGACATTTGCTATTCGGACTCTCACTTTGGATAAGGGGTAACCCATTTCCAAGCAGCTGCTAAGTACAGACCGGGACTGGATAGGGGGAGGTCACATTTCTTCACATTTTCAAAAACAGAAAATTGGCGGGAAAATTTTCAGAAAACAGACGATTTTGTGGATGGATTGTTGATCGATTTTTAGGGAGATTAAAGGGCTGAATTTGATTGGGTTCGTTCCTATGGACCTAACAGGCGAGGTAAGGGTGTTGGAATGGATCCAAAGTGGCTAGAACTCGAATTGGAAGCGAAAAAAGGTTAAAAATATCACGGCTTATTTTGGGCAAGTTTCTTGGTTTATTTTTGGAAACTTACGTGAAGAAGAGGAAGGAAACTCTTCTTAGAGATTTGTTTCTATCACGGGAGGAGTTTGGACAGCTGAGAACACGTGAAACAGAAAAAAATAAAAAAATATCGCAACTTGCTGTGGAGAAAAAAACCAAAGTTATTCTCGAATTTTCTTTGCTCTACTATGTATAAAAGGGTTGGTTCGAGTCCTAGGAAGGTAACCAAGACCTTAGGGGAAAGTTTAGAGCCTTAGAGAAGCCAGAAAAATCATTAGAAGAAGATCGGGTTCTGCTGCTGCTGCTGTTGCCGGAGAAGACGAAGAACACAGAACAGCGAAAAAAGAAAGTTGCAGAGGCAGACTTATTTTCAGTGACAACGAGTTACGGTCGCATCATCCTGCAGTCACCGAAGCTCTTCAGCAACGATTCCGTCCGCTGTATTAGACTTTCAGCGACTACAGTATACCCTTTTCTCTCTTGTAATCAATTTTTGAGCCATAAACATGTATTTTGAGAACACGATTAATATGAGGAGCTAAACCCCTTAGCCGAGGCGACGGAGGAAGCCATTGTTCCATGAAAAGTGGTATAGTTCTATTTTAATTATTTATTGCAATTATTTTACATGATTATTTGCATAGAACTTAAAAGAAAAATTGATTTTTATTGAGTAGTTGTGAGTTGTTTTGATGGAACATGCTAGGTTTTAAAACTTTTGATGTTTCATGCTTTGTGATTACAACTACTACTTCAAAAATCTATTAGAGGCAAATATTAGAATCACTTTAAAGAAGAATATTGCATGAATATTGATTAGAGTTTATCAATTAATTGGTCAATGGTGGAATCCATAGTCTCGGTATTTTCTTATTATTATTGAAACAATTTTATTTAATTCTCAAAAATCCTTCACAAGCCC
>JAJJMB010012638.1:2096120-2196677 GCA_023531105.1 Papaver atlanticum
ATTATTGAAACAATTTTATTTAATTCTCAAAAATCCTTCACAAGCCCAAGTTGAAAGAACTTTACTCACCACTTTCACTACAACTTAAAAATTCACACCACTTACGACTCCCAAATAGCAACCTAGAATCTTAACTACCTCTCAAGAACAACCTTCGAAAGATCAGTCTTTAAATATCTATCTTGACGAATCACAAAGCCTGAGACGAACAGAACTCTGCAATTACTATCTATCTTGCCTGAAAGAGATTACGAAAACCTCAATAAGGAAAAAGAAATATCAAGATTCACGAACTATCAAGGTAAAGGTAGTCGTACTTGGATTAATGAATCCCCAAAGCGAAGTCTTTTAGTCGTAGACCTAATAACGTTTCACAGAGGAAACCTAGGTTAATAGAGGATGACTCTAGAATCAACTAGGACATAAAGTGTCAGGGATTGAATTTGCCAGTTGATAGAGATACTCTATTTATAGTTTTCAAAAACCAGGGTTAGCTTAGAATTCAAGCTAAGATAACTTGAGAATCAAGCAAATACTTTAGGTCTTAAAAATACAACAAAAGAGTATACACATAGGTTTGGTTACCGTGTATAATGACTGTTCAGATTGGCAAGTTAGTCAAAGAACTAAAAGCTACTCCCTCCGTCTTTAATTAACTGTCCTAATTGACTTTTTCAAAATATCAAGAAAATCCTATAAAATATCATGACTAACCCTTGACTAGCCCTATTTAATGTTATTTTATTACCAAAACTAAAATTAATATATTAAAAATTATAAATTGGATAGTATTATTATTTTAGGAAATATTTTAAGAAAATAAAAACAAACTTATACTACTTTTATAACTATCCATAAATGTTTTCATTAAAAAAAGGAATGACGATTAATACAAAGATATTGAATAGATTTTTTCATTATATATGATGATGATATTTAAGATTTTGAATTAAGTTTATATTAAAAATGATTTTATGATTATAAAAAATAAAGGGTATATTTGATAGTTTAAGGGGAAAATATGTCTATAAACAGAGCGGACAGATAAAAAAAGACAGACCAAAGTAGAAATTAGGACTGATAAAAAAAGACAGAGGGAGTATTTGATATTCATTTAAACACCTAAAAAATTAATCATGATTCACATACATAAATGTTTAATTGATCAATGAAGTCTTAAAAGTGTTTAAGAGTGTTCTAGCAATGTTAAACATATTAAAATAATAAGTCTTTAAGCATCTGCTAAACATTTTTGGGACAGTTGGTACAACGGTTCGCCAACCGTAGGGCTTGTTCACAATTCAAGGTGCAACGGTTCGTGAACTGGGTTCTTTAACCCTTCTATACTACCGAACTAAGTTGAACACGGTTCGTGAACCGGGTTTGCCAACTGCTAGCCTATTTATCCAACTTATAAAATTCAGTTCACCACAGTTTGCCAACCGGGTTCATGAACTGTTCCCAACTGAACTTGCGGTTTGCGAACTGATTTGCCAACCTTCCTGTATTTTTGTGTCCTAGATACCCATAGTTTGCGAACTGGTTTGCCAACCAACCCTAAGTAGAAATATATTAGTGAGTTTATATTTCTCTTTTATGGTGTTTGAAATATTCCCAAGTGATATGATCATTTGTATGAGAAATTTTCAATTGATCCACAAACTAATTTACAGAACTAATATTGTTAAAGACCTTTGAACATCTAATTTCTAAATCATATTTCGAGATTTTTCACAAGAAAATCTTGACTCGAAATTTTTAATTCTATTATAAGTCATATGACATAGTCTCAGTAGATAGAATGATGGCATAGTGAGTAAAATATAGTGGTTCAGTCTTCACATACCTGATACAGAAGTTCTCAAATTCGCCGATCTCCAGTCTTCAAGGGTGATCTTTGATACTCAACTACAATTCTAACCTAGTCCGAAACTTGACTTAGTGTTAGAGCATAGCTCGGTTGAACTCACCAAGCGTTGGTATGTCAAGTTTGGTTGTCATATTTTAGTGACTCAAAACTCATCTAAAGTCGCTTGATTGTATACTAGAGTCAACTTCGTTTAGGTTAGACTAGAAAGTCTAGGAATGTTGAGATATACAAGTATTACTCCGAAGACCTGAAGAAAGTGAAGAAGAAGCGAACTACAACGACAACATCATCCTTCCTCTTGAGGTTAGTAATATTGACTTGAACTGCTTTCATTCCTAACGTATCTTTCAAGTCGTGCTATATTGAACACATAACTGCGAAGATGTATATACTGTACATATTGTATGATACTCTAGTGATGTGACATGGTCATATTTTTATGATCATAGTATTAGGGAATTAGACTACGAAGTATAACGCTTATCTTTTGAACTTCGTAGATATGATTATGTGAATGAGTTATGGTGAAGACTTCATCCTAGGAAATAATGTTTTACATTTTTTTAAAGGAAGTACATTCATGAACTTGTTTTATGAATCGAAAGGGAAATCACTAGGCTTATTGGTACGGCTATTCATTGCAAATCTTTGGATTACCAATATGTGTGAGATGGTATAACCGATCGTAACTTTGTTATGTATCTTGGTATAACTAATCACAATGCCTGACTTATGATTTGGTATGACTAGTTTTTATTAAGTAGCAGTGTAACCGATCATAAGTAATCACCATGAGATGGTATGATCGATATTTGTAATTGGTGTTACCGATCACAGAGTGTTGTGTAATCGATCCTTGTAATTGGTGTAACCGGTCCTGGTAATTGGTGTAACCGATCCTGGGAACTGGTATGACCGATCACAAGCAATACCATGAGTATATGGTAACCGGTCCTGGTAATTGATGTAACCGATCCTGGTAACTGATGTAACCGGTCCTGGTAACTTGTGTGACCGATCACAAGTGTTTCCATATTAAGGTATAACTGATCCTAGTGATTGGTAGAGCCGATTGAACCCATGTATGTGATTTGATATTTGATCAATCACATAGTTATCTTGGAATACAGGTGAACCAATTCTAAACTTATTTGGAAGTGTGGTATAACCGATTCCAAGAATGTAAATCCATGTAAATATGAATAAGGATTTACAGTGAAAAGATGTCAACTTACTTTGAACACGTTCAGTAACTCTTATCATTTATTGTTCAAATATATTCCTTAGTACTCAAGGAGATCATGTGCCGAAATAAATTGAGAATCTTTCAATTAAGGTTTTTGGTTTTATATGCTTTAATTACCAGCAATTAAATGCATATCTCTAGAGAATAAAAATTAGTAATGTGCATTTACTAATTGGAGATTTTCTATTGAATTTCAGAAATTTTGGACAAGCATTTATTGGAATTAGGAAAATCGAATTTTGCTATTTATTGCATATCTTGAGAATATTTTCGGTTTTGGAAATTCCTTGGAGTCCAAACATCCTTGTTCTATAAATACCTAAGTTTGCATTTCTAGCAAATTATCCTAAGAGCCAGGAAAACTTCATCTTTTTGTTGTTTCTGGTGGAGCCGTCTATCCGGAGAGGAAAGTACCCTAATTAGGAAAAATATCTTATGACCGCTCGTTTAAAGACTTTTGTGGGATCAAGAAGCTCTACGAGTACTGTTGGTGGGAAACTAGATAATTGCAGTGTTATTAGTTTTCGATTGATTTGATTGACTAACAGTTGTTGAAACTTTGATTGCACCTAGTTTGTTTATTCTTGAGAATCTTCTCTTCTGATATAATATTCACTCAAACTAGATCGAAGTATTGACGGGATCTTTAGAACTGTTTGTAGATCTAAAGACATCTTATGATAATCCATTGTTAACAGACTCCATTTTTTATGTGATTGATCACAAGAGATTCAAGTGGTGTTGTGCAGGTGTTTATTGAAGATTAAAGAAGATTTGAAGACAAAGAAGATTTCTTATTAGTTTTCATATCTTTGGGTGTGCACAAACCTTGATCGGCTGGGATCCAACTAGAAACAGATTTATTCGATTGATTAGTTGTGTGAGATCGGCATCACTTTATAGTTTCTTGTTGGAATCTATCGATTGATTGCGAATCTAAACTTGACTACCTTGTAGTTATTAGATAGATTGATCTAACAAGGAAAATGAGTCTATTAGATTAAACAGAAGAGCCTTTGCGTATGACTTGAGATATCTTTATCTTGATAGAATCGAAAGAGTTGTTACCAAACAAATTTGTTGTTCCTTTACTGTTTGGAATACGATCCAAAGGAATTGTTCCAGTGCGTGCACTCATCGAAGTTGGAAGCGCAAGGATACTGAGGAAACTAAGTGAACTAGGGGTACTTGCTTGGTCTCAACTATACGAAGTTAGTTTAGATTTTGTATAACGACTTAATTCTGAGAGTATTCAATTCTGGACTAGGTCCCGGGTTTTTTCTGCACTTGCAGTTTTCCTCGTTAACAAAATCTTGCTGTGTGATTTACTTTTGTTTTCCACAATTATATTTGTTTATATAATTTAAAGTAAATTACACAAACGTTAACTATGTATTACTTGATAGTGATCCTATAGAGTTTGGTTAAGTCCAAACCTATTATCAAGTAACATACTTTGTTATCGTATTGTCTCGATCTCGTATCCATAGACAATCACACGAAATGTGAACCGATTAGTTGTATTGTCTCGACTTTGTCCATAGATGATCACTTTTGGTAGAGGACTTATAGGTTGAAACAAAAGATTGTGATGTATTTGGGTACCCTCGTCTTTTCACTTAGTAGACTAGATCTAACAATGACAACAAGCTTGTGATAACAAAACTTGTGGGTTCAACTGAGCAATGCTCTAACATTAAACCTACGTTGAGCATCACGTACCGGCTGGATATCATCTTCCATTAGGATTCTATGCATGCACATGGATGGACTAATGTCTTTGATGTCAGCAATTGTCCAACCCATAGTCGTTTTTTGCTCTTTTAGAACCCTATATAAGCGTTCTTCTTGAATGACAGTGAGGTTCTTTGCAATAATCACCAGAAACTCATCTTTATCGCCCAAGTAATATTACTTTAAGTGGTCAGGAATAGGCTTCAATTCTAGTTTAGGTGCCTGCACAATAGAAGGTAACAAAATTTTATTAGTTACGGGTAAAAAAATATAAGAAATTTTACCCGGTTTAGCTTCTTGTATGCCGTTAAATCACCACACATCTCCACCATTTCTTTAGATAAGTCAGCGTCAAAGTTCGGCTTCCCGTGAATGTCCAAATCAATGATATATCGCAACACAACTCCAAGTTAATCTTCATTTCTCAAATCAAACATTCGTTGCGCTAACGAACCAAAACATCGATAGAGAAAGCAGAGTGAACAACGCTAGGATAACACATGGCCTCAAAGATATTGAACCGTATGATCTCTTTATTGAATTTCATAGTGAGTATACCACTATCAACATCAATCTCCATCTTTGCAGTTTTCATAAACAGTCTCCCAAGTAACGAAGTAGACGAACAATTTTCTCCATTTTGCATATCCACAATATAGAAATCATCCGGAAAGATTAACTTATTCACTTGAACCATCGCGTCCTCCACAAGTCCCTTAACATATATATAGGACTTGTTTGCTAATTGAATAGTAATCCCTGTCTCTTTTAAAGGTCCAAGATTCAAAGAATCATAAATATCAGCTAAAATAACACTTATGGATACTCCCAAACCAAGCAAAGCATGCTCAAACCGCCAGTTACCAATGGTAATTGGTACCATAAAACCACTAGGATCTTTACACATTTTAGGAATTTTCTTCAGTAACATAGTTATAGCACTTTCGTCCACCCGAGTAATATCATTAGCAATCAACTTATCCGTCCTTGTACACAAATCCTTCAAAACCTTGGCATACCTGGGTGTGGTTCTGACGGCCTCAATAAATAGAATGTCGATTTGTATCTTGCTGAAAATATCCATGATCTCCTTTTCTTGAGCTTCTTTCTTGGATTTGGAAAAACGACTAGAGAAAGGAGGTGGTATAATAAAAGTGGAACCGTGTCCTAAGGTTGGACGGTTCAAGTCGGGTTTTCCTTTGGTTTGGTTTCCCTTTTATTTCCTTTCGATGTCACCACTAACCTTTTCTTGTTGATTTAAATCTTGTACTTGCCTTCCACTTCTTAAAGTTACTGCATTAAATTGCTCCATTGGGTTCACAAAAGGTTGTGATGGGAATTTTGATGATGCACGATCCTTAATTAGATTCATATCAGTTGCCAATTTCCCCACTTGAGTCTGCAGATCTCTAATAGCGTTACCAGTTTTCAACTGATTTTGATCGGCTTTATGTTCGGTTTGTTGGAACATGGAAATGAGCATGTCAAGCTTAGAGTCTTGATTCTTAGGTTGTTGTTGTGCTTATTGAAAACCACTTTGTGGTCCATAAGGATTAGGAGCTGTAGCTTGCTTGTTGGCATAACTGAAATTATGATGATCCTTATACACTATACCAAATTTAGGGATTAGCAATGGTACGTGGCAGTTGCAAAGTGGGGTTGCAACAGTTCCGCTCTGTTGCGAAAGTCGATGTTGCAGTTTTTCGTAACGGCTACATTACAGTTGCGAATTTTTTTCCGCAACAGGTCCAAACTATTGCAACGCTAAAATATTGCAACTGTTTGAAACAGTTGCGAATTCGATGGTCGTAATAACTTTAAACAGTTGCGAACTGGAATATCGCAACAGGTTGGCTCAGTTGCGAAATTTTTGTAACATCAAAAAAATAGTGGTTTCAACCAGTCAAAACCATGTCAATATTAGAGTTCCCTGTAGCAAAATCAAGTTTCCCATGTTCATTTGAAATCAAATTAATCAATAGAAGTAGTGTTCTTAGAGTTAATTCACCATGATGAACTCGTACACAAAATGTATGAAGCACACCATAAAAATCATATGAAGGAATCTATAAACTCAGTATCACACCAAGGTTCTTACAAAATGATTTAAAGAAAAAAGAACTCTCACATTCTTTGGAACTAAGGAAACCAGCTACCTAGGTGAACCTTTTTGCTGCATGAGGCATGCCCAAAGGTTGAAGTTTAAGTTGTCACCATGGGTTGTGAGGAATTTCTACTGGAGGAACCAGCAAGAGCAATGTGCTAGCTAGATGTGGCACGCCCACTTTCACTAAAGCTGCTAAAAATCTACAATAGAACAATGAACCAAATTACTATTAGTATTTAGTGTGCGAAATGAGAACACTATCGTTTTACTTGCCAGACATGTGAATGCCTAACCCTAAACACCAAGCACCATGTCAGTAAGAACAACACAGAGATGATAACAAAGTATATGAAGGCCTGAAGAGTGTAGAACTAGGTGAAGGGCCATCTATGTTACTTTGCAGTTCCTGAATTAAGTGCATCCACTTTCGAACATGCAATTTTTTTCTTAGTCTTTAAAAGGCACCAAAAAGAGAGTGTAATGATACTGACATATATGTGCGAGTAAGAGAGGGTGGCATCAACTTTCGTGAAATGACATAAAAAGATACTCTGAGAGAGAGAGAGAGAGAGAGAGAGAGAGAGAGAGAAACAGGCGGAGCATCTACTTACTTTTCTTTTTGCATAGCCTTCATTGCAGCAGCTCCACTTCTTAATGCATCAACAGCCTCTGTTGTAGCTTTTGTTCCTTCCAACATAATCATCTAAATTTAGGGAAAGGATAAAGCTAGATTAGAATCTTCATAAGAAATGGGTTCCAAAAACCAGTATTTGATATTCGCTAATAGTGAACATATGCACCTGATCATGAACTCGCAATTTGAAACCAAATTAGCAAACCAAAGCAACAACAGGTGGTAGTGGAATGAACTGGTGGAATAGTGGTGGCTTATGGACTGGAGGCATTCATTCCCTTGTTCCACGATGTGTTCATAACAAACCTGGACACAGTCAAAAGTGGAAGCCTTACTACTTCAATTAACTAAATTTCCTGAACTCTGACCAAATATATCAGTAAAACACTCACAATAAAGTGCTTATTTCTTGGTGTTGAGCCATGCAAATGGGAGACGCAAATATGAGTTTCTTTACTAGCACTTGCCATGTACCTTGAAATCAAGGGCCAATATTAAGAACCAACTACCTGAAAATCCAGCAGTCTTGGTGAGCTGTAATTCAGTAAAAAAGGTAAACGAATATGATAAAGAAAACAAGGGATGTTCAGTGGAAGCTAGAACTGGAACTGATATGATTATGGTGAGATTTTGTTTGCCTTTTTTGACATTTAGAACTACAGTTCTACCTAGATGTCATGGCAAAGTATTACATGCTTAAAGCAAGGATTTTTTAAAAAAATAAAAAATAACTATGAAAAAACTTCTTGAGGTGCCCAATGTACTCAACATAGAGGTTCATACTTCTCTTTACAAAATTCCCGAAATTGCTTCCCATGTGAACAGTCAACAACTTCATCAGATGTTCCCTGCATAGGGATACAGAAGAGATGCATGTTATGATAGTCTTCACAAATTGCATTGAAGATCTAGGTAATTTGAAAGGTGAGAATGGAACGACTCATATGAATTGTTAGCACAGGACAGCATAAAGGTTCATACTTCTCTTTACACAATTCCCAAAATTGCTTCCCATGTCAACAACTTCATCAGATGTTCCCTGCATAGGGATACAGATGAGATGCATGTTATGATAGTCTCCACAAATTGCATTGAAGAGCTAGGTAATTTGAAAGGTGAGAATGGAAAGACTCACATGAATTGTTAGCACAGGACAGCTAACTAACGAGATTTTGTCAATGTTCTGCACATAAACAAGAGGGAAAGAAAAGCTCAGACATACAAAGGGAATAATTACGCAAGTCACTAGAAAGAAAGAACAAAAATAGTTGAGTATAGAAATGCAACCTTGTAGATGTCAAACCAGTATGTCCGCTTTACAAGATACAAGTCTGATAGTATAGGGCTGGAGAACAGCGGCTCTTAATTGAGGCAAACGATATGTTAGGATCCAGCGTGAGACCACTTCCTGTTTTGCGACCTAGATTTCTTCTAAGCACTTATATACACCTTCTACATATGCGTACGTGTTATGCTCACTTGGATACCAAACAGGACATGTGAAATTAGAAGTTATCAGATTACTGAACAAACATATTATGCATCCAAACTTATTCCCTGGAGATAAAATTCAAACTGAGCTAAACAATATTCAACCAATAACATATTTTTGTACAAAAAGAGACAGTTAGACTAGTTAAGTTCAGATCCAAATATAGCCGATGGCAATGAAATATACATGGTAGATCAGTCTCAGTTTTCCAAATTGGAGAGATCAAGTTACGTATATAGAAAAAATGCACTCTGAACCAAATAATTTTCATCGAACCTATTTCATTACTTCCTCAATAAATAAAACACAAGTTCAGCAGTTGTGGTTTTACATTCTAGACAATGAACTGGATATGTGTTCACCTAACCTGAAAGGAAGAGCACAACTGACCTGAAGAGTGTACAATCCAGATTCCAGTTCTGTCGTAGCGCTCATCCTCATCCATCTGTGATATTGCAAGAAAAAGAAACATGGTTACAATATGTTTGACTTAAAGGTAGATAATATCATTTTGATATCATGCAATACAAAAACAAAAGATATGAAAAGTGAGAGACCTCTCATTCTTTCCGTCTCTGCTTTCACTCTATCGGAATATCTGCACAATATTAAGTTGTTGGAAGCCCGTTAAGTCATTTCAAGAAATGTCAAACACATATCTCTAGAAGAAGCTTCTAGCTTATAACAATTTAAAATGAAGTAGGAATTTATGATACAACTTTTAGTTGTCAATAAATGACGAGTGAATAACAACAAAACTTGAATGGGTATACCGTATGTATAGCTCCATAAGCTGGTCTATTTTTTCACACTCATGTTCCACAAACTTACTCTGCAATCGCTCTCTTCTTGAACCTCTTTTGATGCCACCTGAACAAGACCGAATAACCCATACAAGGTCAAGTGAATCAAATCAAACAACTCTAACTAAAGGTAGAAGCAGGATGGCTAATTAACCAAATGGTTCTTCATATATACCCAATAAGTGAAGAGAATACGACCATATACAACCAGATTTATCCCATAACAAGGAATAAATTAAGTAATTAACCTAAAAATATTAGACATGGAGTCACCGATAATGAAATTAATAACACTTTCCTTTTATATACCCACACTGAAATTGTGTTCAGAATACAAATTACAGAAAAAACAGGATTACACTGATTATTAGCGAAGAACTTATAGAAAGATAAGAAAGGTTTACACTTACAGTGGGGTGTAATCCATAGGAGAAGCAACAAAAATATGAGATTGAAGCATCATCATCAAAAAATCAAAATTAAGTCATAAAAACAAAAATCATCCCTAAAACATGATAATAAACAATCTCCAGAACCTATAATCAAAGATACTCGAAAATTGAAACTTTCTTGTTTCTTACCAAGTATGGTTTGATGAAGATGACTCCTCGAGATTGAAAACCCTAACCACACTGCAACAATGAGCCATACACTAAATCAAATTAATCATCCAAATCAAACTAGGGGTTCTAATAAATATTTGGGTTTTAAGAAAACACTAACCTTATAATATCGAATAACTCCTCAACTGCAGTTTTCTTTGTGATTCAAATCGTACTCAACAGCGGTGTTAGGGTTTTTACTTGAGAGAGATCAGATCTACAGATTCAGCAATCTTTTAGTATAGAGAGAGTGAAAGAGAAGAGATTCAATGGTGGTGGTGGTGAGTGAAGGCGGTCGCAGAGCAGAGCTAGGGTTTTGTTGAGAAAGAAGAAGAAAGTGAAGTCAGAATAAAATCTCTTTCGATAATAAAGGTTGCCAAGTCAGTTTTGTTCTTAATGGGCTGAATAGCAAACTGACCAAGTCAGCTACAAAGTATAGGCGGTCACACTAGTTTTTAGCACGCATAAAACTAAATTTAGTTGCGAATCGCAACAGAATTAAACAGTTGCGAGTTTCGTAACTGTTTCAAGCTGTTGCGAAAATTTTGCAACTGAAATTAACAACAGAAAATTCGCAACAACTGCTAAGCTGTTGCGAATCTGAGTTGCTAAACCCCATATTTGGTGTAGTGTTATCCAGTGCTGTAAGTATTAGAATATGGTTCATATCTTGTCCTTGGATTAATTAGGGAATAAAACATTAAGCTCGGCCTCCTCTTTGTATGGTGGAGCAACTACAGAAGCTATTCAATACATTTCCTTTACAATGGTACTTAATCGGTGCTCTGTGTTTAGAAACTCTCTCATCTCGCTAACTCTTCTGATATTTAAGTCGCGTCTTGTACAAAATTATTGTGCATTTGAAGACATACTCTCAATCAAACTAGTTGCTTGCGAAATTATCTTCTCGGTAAGTGAACCACCGACAACTACATCAATCAAATTCCTTTGCTATGGAAGTAATCCTTCATAAAAGTATTGAATGTTGAGTGTTGGAGATATATTATGGTGTGAGAATCTTGCCACCAACCTCTTGTATCTCTCCCAATATCCATATAGAGACTCCCTAGTAATATAACCGAATACTATTAATCTCTTTACGAACATCAGTCGCCTTACAAATAGGAAAATACTTCTATAAAAATAGCTTTTTCATCTTAGTCCATGATGTAACATTCCATGGAGCAAGGTAATACAACCATTCTTCTACTAAGTCTATTAATGAAAACGGGAAGGCTTGCAGCATAGCCCTATCACTGTCTTCGGTCTTGTGCTGAAATACTTGAAGATGACGGTTCGTATTTTCACTTGGATATCCCTTGAACTTTGGTAAATGGTGAATAAGATTTGACTTCAGCTCAATTGTGTCAGTTAGAGTAATAAACAATGGTTGTTGATCTAAGCAGGAAGATGTCAACTCCCGCAACTTCTTCTCCTGAGGTGGAGGTGGTGGTGGAGGTCCTGATGAAGAATGTTCTGGTTGCGGCTGCTGACGTGCTTGTAGTACCATTCCCTTGCGAGTTTGAATTCTGCACCTTAGGTAATCCCACTGTTTCGGTGCTAGAGATTAAGTACTTGAAACTAAAAATCTAGAAGACAAAAATCTAAAGAAAAAAAATAAAAATTCTCTATATAAAAACAGAGTTTTTTCGAGCGTTGTGGTTAACCGGAGCTCCTGGTTGATTCTGGCCCCACTCTTTTTATTTAAAGTAAGGTTTTTTAAAATTTCAAGCAATAAAATTTTAAGAGAATATTTTATACTCCACAATATATATTTTTCCTACTAAATTTAAAAATAAATCTCATAATATTGGCAAAAATATGATATTTAATTCTAAATAAAATTTAATGTGAAATTAGACAAATAAAATAATTGACATTACCAAAAATACATGTGTAGCATTAAAATTAAAAAATAAATTATAATTTAATCACATCAAAAATTGAATCGATATGCATTGTTCATCATGGTTTCATCATAAAATTAAATCAATCTGCATAAAAAAATTAAGAAAATTGTCCAATGTCCAACGTCCAGTTACAATTTTCATAATTAAATCGATATCTTAACTCCACACTATAATTACAAATTTTACAAACTATCAAGAACTAAA
Source organism: Papaver atlanticum (assembly GCA_023531105.1). Lineage (NCBI taxonomy): Eukaryota > Viridiplantae > Streptophyta > Magnoliopsida > Ranunculales > Papaveraceae > Papaver > Papaver atlanticum. Next base: position 2,108,723 of record JAJJMB010012638.1, read on the forward strand.
CAAACCTTAATTGAAATTTAAAATTACACTCTGAAAGAAATTAAAAACTCTTTATATAATAAATAAATAAAGTTGTAGATACTTACACTATAGTGAAGGATATTCCCTCTTCGGGAAAAAAAGAATGATCATCAATCCTGTCCAATAGTCGAAATGCAAAATAATTAATAGAAAATTATGGAGGTATTAAAACATAACATTCAGCAAAACTTCGAGAATGAAAGAACAAGAATATTAGCACAAAAATGCAATAAACAATAATGAGTTCGGATCTTATTTTTCTTAATATTACTCATTCCATAAAAATATATTAAACTAAATAAGTAAAACAATTTTATTTCTATACATATGCCAAATATTTTTTGAACAAAATAATATTATGATTTTATTGCTATCTTAACATACCAAAAAAGACACAGTACTATTTGATAACATTAGGTGAAAAATATAATACAAATAGGTAAACAAATTATTTTCTTGGTTCGTAGGCGGCACGAGTTACCAAAAATATAGACATTCTTGATATTTTTAAATAATATTATTTCCAAAAGAAAATCGTCTTATTTATGGGTTCGGTTGGTGTCTCTATCTATATAAACCATTACACCAAAAGCCAAACGCCATTGTTTCGGCGCCTCTTCTTATCTCTTCTAGGTTTGGGTTTTTTGTATTTGTTTTTCGATTTGTCTATAAGCTCTTTGTTTGTTTTACAGGTATCTCGATTTGCATTATCCAAAATAAGCTCGATGGCATGAAAAAATTGGTAAATGTCTCTCTTTCATATTTGATCTGATTGATTCTGTTTTACGGCATTGTAAATTAACGTAACAAGCATTATCATCAGAAGTTCAATCTACTACAAGATAGATAGTGCCAACGAAGAGAAAGAAGAAGGACTTTGTGTCAACCAAAGAAGCTACGGGCATCGATAGCACCTCCTAGACGAAAATGTAACATACCAAACCTTTTCTTATGGTTATTTGATTTTACGATTGTTACTATATTCAGTGTTGCATACATTTTATTCTGTCATATTAGCCCAACTCTCTATCGTGTCATTGTATCTACGGTTATTGTTTGCATTTTTATGACCTATCCCACCCCATCTGTTTTTTGAACTCTTTTCATCTATGTTGTTCATGGATGTAGAACCTTTCATTGGCTAAAATATTTTTCTTTCTCGGGTTAGAATTCCTATTTTCTTCAAAATTTTCTTATGATGCTTCACCGTTAGTTCTTTCGTTGATCTTTGCAAAGAAGGGCTAAATGGTTGATAATTATTTGTTTTTCCGATGCAGGAAGAATCGGCAAAAGAGGAGAAACTTTCTCTTGATAAGATTGCTGAGATAATAAGTACTTTGATGATTAAAAACAACTATTGTAAGTTTGCTTCTGTTAATATGTTAACTTTCTTATTTGTCGTTTGGAGAAATATTGATTTTTATTTTTACCATATTTAATAATGGTACGTCTGAAAAAGAAAACGATGAAGTGAGCAAGAGGTTGCAAAATGAGATGTTTGAAGTTAAGAACACAAGGTTTGTTATTGAGTGTTTCTCCAGTGCAACCAAGGTGTGTGTTATGAATTTTCATTTTGCTCATTGTTTTAGATTGTGTTTAACTTTTCTATGTCAATATGTCATCTGTGTTTAACTTTTCAATGTTAATATTTACAATAAGCTTTAATATCTTCGTGTCCAATTTCCTTTTTCTCTTTTAATTTACTATTAACTTCATTTATAAGATATTTAAGCCTGCAGAAAGAAACCATCGTTATTGGCTAGAAGATTAGTAAACCAAGCTACTAAATATTGCACTGAGAGTTAACGTATTTATCCTTTTGGGTGAGGCTTCAAAGGATTATTAACAAGATATTGCAATATGATACATTATGGTATTTTGAGTGTTTTCTACTTTTTTTTAACACTCAAGAGTTATGACCTACTCATGGAGTTCCTGCCCGATAATATGGATCACATTTCACTGGACCAGTTTTGTTATATGTATGTTTGTTGTTTTTTCCAACAGAATTGTTTAGTAGTAACCTCTATCATATGTGCCAGACACAACGAAGGTGGTTCAGATGCTAGCAAAGAAGGTGGATAAATTGACTATGCAATGAGGTTGGTTCAGATGCTAGCAAAGGTGGATACACTTTTTTCTTTGGATAACTTGAGTTTGCGTCGGCTTATTTAATTGGAGTAAACTTCTTAATGTTTAATAGCTGATATGAGACTATATAGTATTAGTTGACTATTGGTTTACATGAACTGCGAGTTACCAAACGCGACACTAAGAGGAGAATGGCGCGTATGTATGAATTTCGTTAGTATTTATCTGTTTAATCTTTGATGCGCCCAAAGGCTTATGTGATTATACACACGTATATCCTAACCCAATTCAGTTATACAACTCCTCATGGTGGCGGCGCAGTAGTGTAAATAAGAGTTTTCAGTACCCTCCATTAACAGTAACAGCATAGCAACAACAGTTCTTGGATCTGGTGAAGGTAATCTTTTGATTTCATCTGATAAATTTGTATTCTGAATTTTTGTTTTCTTTATACAGTAATCAGTTGGATTTTCTTTTGTCATATAAGTGCTCCAATGCGACTTACTCGAATTTGAAGTGCATCCTTCAGAGAAATATGTTATCAATAGATTTGTAAGTAGTTTTTACTGTTTCTACTTCCCATGTGTTCTTCTAACTAGATGGGCTATATACTAATTGTTGAGTTTAGCGCTATTTATGTATGTCCATTTATATGTTTTCCATTTGTTTGTTGTGAAGGTTTCCTTGGAGTATAGGATGATAGGTTGTCTAAAAATATAGAAAGCCATCTTCCTTTTATGTTATCTGACAGTAGAGATGGCTTTGTTTTCTCATTTACATTTTTAAAGCTTCCAGTAAGACACTTTCCATTTAGTTGTTTACCCATGGGTTGTACAGTTTTACAATGTGTAGCTTTGAAGAACCAAAAAGTCGTTAAAGTCAACACTCGGGTTTGTCATATAAATACATGCATTTACAACTATTTTATTGATATTAAAGCTAAAAAGTTATGTTTTACCTATTTGGTCACAGTCTAAGCACTTTCATTTGATTATTTATCTGCATTGATTATCGAATGGGTCATGGAATGCTTAAATGGATGTGGGGATTTAGATATTATAATTTATAATCTTCTTTTAGATTCATTACCTTCGTGTATCAATATGTATGCGTATAGCACCACACCGCGGGTTGATTCTCTACTGACCTCATTTGGGCTAAAGGGTAAAATTTATTGTGAAGGAATGTCTTGGTTAGTATGGCTAGGTTTTCTTAGTCATTCCTATCTCGCTGCAAGTGCGAAACAAACGGAAACTCCATTTAAGGGTATAGAATATGAGTCATTTAACAGTTTCATAAAATCTACGGTCAATCAATTGTATTCAGTGTGCAGTTGTGTGCAGTGATCAGTGGCGGAAACAAAGGTGATTATTTGATTTTCACTTAATTGACCATTGGTAAATATTACTACTCAAGTTTTGCTAATAGAGTAATTTTACGTTTTTCTCCCGGTTGAGAGAAAAATTTGGTCAAGCACAATCGGTAGTTTCATGAAGTTTCATGATGTTCATTATTTACCGATGATACAGTCGGTAGTTTCATGATGTTCATTATCTACCGATTGTGATAGTAACCCCAAATTCTAACTTTTCAAAGGTTAATAAAGTTTCGAATTTTTCTACTTTCACAATCGTAGTTTCTTGACGTTTATTATCTATCGATTGTACAATCGGTAGTTTCAGGATGTTCATTATCTACAGATTATGATAATAGTACCCCAAATTCTAATTTTTCAAAAACTAATAGAATTTCGAATTTCTTTACTTTCACAATCGGTAAACACGTGTGGATGATATCTACCAATTATGCTTAAATTTTGGTACAGAAAAATTGAATTTTTTGACTCAAAAATAATCGTTAGATAACAATCTATTTTACCTACCGATTATACTTCTACAATTGTAAATCCTAGAAATATTTCCGATCAATTTTTTGATTTCAAGCAATCAAATCCTAATTTTGGATCACAACTACTATCATTTATCCGATTTATCCGTTTTGTTTGTCTAACTCGAATTTTCTTTTTTGATGTTCTAAATTTCAATTAAGGTTAATGAATTTTGGGTGTTAATTTTAAATAATTAATCCTAATATTTGTTTGGTCGACATTATTTGGTTTTAAGCAAAATCAAAACAATGATTTGTTTTTTCAATCGGTACAATAAAGAAGGAGAAGAGGAATGTTATGATTACTAAAATAAAGATATAGGTTTAGATTTAGTATAAAGATGAAGGACAATATATACAATTTTTTTTTAAGTAGCCATCTGTTTAAAGGATGGGTATAAGAAAGTCGTCCCTAAATCTTTTTAAGTCTTCCCTAAAAATTTCAGGTTTATAATTGGACCATTAACTATCTAATACATGTATATCCAATCAAACTCCATTACTTTCATTGTAATTCTACATATGTTAGCAGTTTACACAGTTCTTCTTTTCTTTTCTATATATGTTAACACTGCAAAGGATCATCGCCACCATAAAGATCACAAAATTGATTAATATCATTCCCGTGATTTTGGATTGTGTCCACGCCTGCATTTCCTATATATTGCAGCTCAAATAATCGAAAGGTTATTAAGAGAACTTCGCAAATATTTTTTTGAAGTTTCGTTCGATAAGGCGGTGCTTTAGAATTGTTGATAGTAAGGTTGTGTTTTATAATAGAAAACGGAAACACCATGAAATCAGTTTCCTGGGGTAGGCAAGGAAAAGCTCTCCATGAAATTAAGTTTAAAACATATTTTAGACCACACTTTTTTCTACAATAGATTTTTGATCAAACGGTGGAACACACGTCATTTCCATGGAAATATGTCTAATTCCAAGAAATTAACTGACTAGGATAAAATCCAACGATGGAGAATATACATTTGCAATGTTTACTGTATTTTGATATCATTTTTTGCCTTGACGAGATGTATTACATTTGGCGATGACAAAGAAGATTCCTAAGAATGTTAAAGAAGAAGTTCATTTTCATTGCACTGTCTCTGTTGGAGCTTAAATTTGTTTTAGCCTTTTTTGGTTCATTTTATTTTCATACACACCAACTCAGATATTTGGCTATTGATTCGTTGTTTATGAGAAAAGTTCGTCACTCATTTTTTAAATATTTTTCATAACAAGCTGCGGATATCTCATAAGCAAGAAGCAGATATCTCATAAGCAAGAAGTAGACCCGTGCATCGCACGGGTGAGAAACTAGTAAAATCTAAAAACCAAAATGAAACTAAATTAAACATCTGAAGCTACCGACTTCTCCCCAGCAGCGGCGAAATTTGATGTGTGTCTTAGGTGCAATCAAATTAGTGATCTTATTTCTACGCAATTATAAATAATATAATGGAAGTAAGGTTCGTTCCCACGAAGAACAGTGAGTTTTAATTATCAAAGCGTCACGGTGGGTGGGGGTGGGGGTGGGGGGTGGTATTTTCACATAAAATAAAATAAATAATCAAAACAAATAAAGTTGAGTTGTAAACAATAGAGAGAGATGATCGAGGAATCCTTCTTCGTTGCTAAAGATTCATTGAAGTAGTATATTCATCCGTTCGTCACTAAATTATCATTAATTGTAGAATAACGTGTACGCTTAGCTACTCCCAAAATTCACTAAATCACTGGGTAACATGTACGCTTACTCACCAGATTTTATCCGTATGAACCACCTTGAGGTACGCTTAAGATATAATCCATCTGAATACTTTATGTTTTGTTAATTTAGGTTTGATCCTAGTAGTTAGACTCAGTGCACTCGGTCTACTTGCTAATGGTTTGTTTACACACGATTGCTTTACAAAATCCCTCTGCAAAGTCTCACGTTCTCTACTTATGTAATGAATTATTCAACAATTACAGATATCCTAACCCTTACTAGCAATAGATTAAATCAACAAATCAATTCAGTAGGCCTCTTAGACAGTCAATCAATCAATCATAAACATTAGTAATAGTAAACACAAACAATAATCATACGAAGAAATCAAAACAGATTCATATACTAAATCAAATCTTATTTAGAACTTAGAATTCATCCTCAATCAATATGTGTTTATCTACTCATGGATGTAGAAGTATCCATGATACACATATAAGAAAAGTATAGAGATATTTTTACGATTGATGAACCGCTCTGAAATCCTAACTTTTGCTCCTTGTGTTGTTTATCCTCTTCAAAGCTTACAAATTTCGCAATCCCCTCCACAAGGCATATTACCTATTTATATAAGTTTACAATGCTTGGCCTTTAATTATCTTATTCGGTACGAGAACCCGAACCTGCTAAAGCATACCCAATATGTGTACCCAAACAGTTCACTTAACTCAGGCTCTGACGATACACATACCTGGTATGCATACCCTCATGTAGACTTCGATATTTGATATGCTTGTTTCTCCCATGACCTTTTCATACGAACTTGGAATAACCTCATTCTTTTTGCATTCTCTTTGTATTTCAATTCTATTCAAGATGGTGATGAGAAATAATGAATTTGAATGAGTTAAACTTGGATTTTGGCCCGTCTTTTGATTTTGAGTACTTTTGCTCCTTTTCGTTGCACCTCTTCCATTTCTTCGACTTTGGGCACTTGGATATTTGGAGTACTTCTCTTCTTTGCTCATTTGTATCATTTTTTCACTCTTCTTTAGATGATTCACCTAATAGTAAAAATAAAAGAAAACAAAAGTAATAACAAGTTAATATGCAAGAATTATAGCCAAAACAAGTATGGAATGGCACACTAAAATCATATGAATTATGCACATATCATATACTGTCAAACCAAATCCCCAATGGTATCCCCCAATATTTGGGAAACTGAGTTAGCCTTTGTGATGATGTGTAAGGAAAAGTAGGATATTTTCTATAAGCTGACATTGGCTGAGATAGAGGAATATTTTCTGATTTGTAAGCATGGCAAAGATGAGTCGCAAGAAAATCAAGATATGCCTTAGAAATTCTGTGTAGAATAGATAGAAGCTGAGGCTGAGCCTAATATGTCCGGTCACATATGTCACGTGGAGGTCGAATTCTTGTTGGTAGGTCCCTCTGATAAGTATACAGATCTTAGGGATGTTTATCCATGTTTTTAGGAAAGATTATGTGGATCACTTGTCTTTGACAAATGTATCTCACAAGGATGTGCTATGAATCAGTTTCAACTGTGTCTGTGTTATGGAGCCGACATGACCAGTGTATCTCGAAAGGATGTTAAAAGAGTTTGTACATAATAACCAGCGTATCTCTCGGGGATGTTCTAGGAATATTTTAAAGGCCTTACTAAGTCGAGTCGCAGCCTAGAGTAGACATGACCACTTGTTATATCGTATGGATGTAGTCGGAATCAGTCTCTGAGCTTAAATAGAGAAGAGTTGTAATTACATGAGACTTTATGTCTTCATTCATGTTCATAACTCAGTCGTGGACATTTTATGAGGATGTAAGGCCTTCAGGACCAGCGTGTCCTATGGAGATGTAAACTAGGAATCATGGATTCACGACTAGCGTGTCTCGTAGGGACATATGCTAAAAATCATGGTTATAAACGTAGAAGGTCGAGTTTTTCTCGTGAGAGTTCATCTTATCGAGCCGAGGACTGAGTTACAGTTGAGCTTGTATTTCGACAATAGGGGTTGAACTAGGGTTGAGCTTGTATTTCAGCAATGAGGGCTAAGCTTCATCGTCAAAAGATTTAAAACTCACCTTCATATATTAGCCTTTTTGCGTCTTTAAATTTAGTTTTGCCAATCCTCAAAAATGATTATTTTTACCCTGACCTAAAATGTCGTGAAAATAACGTTTCACGGTTGGTTGCAAAATTTCCATTTTGCCTCTGATATGAAATAACCATTTTACCTTGCTTCTGAATTTCACCATCTACAACTGGATTTACCCATTTATATTGCCTGAAGACCTGATCAACAAGGAGAAGAATAGTTGAACTCTCGTGTTAGAGGTTATAGGTTCGAGTCCTACACTGAGAACCGAGAACCGAAGCCTTTTTCCAGTAACAAGTATCAGGTAAGCTGGAAAGAGAATCTCCAAAAAGTTTAGCATAGTTTTTACGCCGGCTTGCCATGCCTTGCACAACCCACATTACGTAGGCAAGTTCGAGTCCTCCACTGATCATATCAAAAAAAAAAAAAAAGGGAGAAGAAAAAGTGGAAAAAGCTTGCAACTCTTAGGCCAAGCACTATGATAAGCGATTTCGCTTCGCTATAGCTTAATTATAGCAAAATTCAACTACTGTGGTATTTTGCGTCGCTTAAATGCAACGATATCCCTTAGCTACAATTCAAAGTTGATCATGTTTGATCCACCTTGCAGCTAAGGGAAATCACACGAAAATCTAGTTTCCGTTGAAAAAACTACTTTACAGAAACTCAGCTTCCGTGTGAATTTCGTTTCTGGTTTTTGCTATTTTCCACTAAAACTTCTCTTTTCATTATTTTGATTTACTGAAACTCTTTTTTTTTACCTATCATATTTTATTTTTATTTTAATTATCTTTTAACCTATCCAAATACTCCAGACGGAAAAAAAAAATGGAAAAAAAAACGAAAAATCAATTTCCATTTGGCACTATTTACGCAAAAACTCAGTTTTCGTTTGGATTAGCTAAGTGGTAGCATGACGCCATAGTGAGGTTGGATTGAGACCAATTTCCCTTAGCTTTAAATAAGATATGGTTATGAAAAATCTTTCACCATGGTGCTGATATGGGTCTCAGTACAACCTCCTTCAAATGGGCTAGACTTGGCTGCTAGATTAGCCAAAAAGCGTTGCAGATTAAAAAAAAACGTTGTCTATTTGTTAACACTACTTCTGTCTCTAGATATATCTCTCTTGTGAACTAGTAGCGAGATAGTTTCGTTGAATTGTTCAGCGCAGCCAAAATCACCTTTTCACGGAATGGTTTAGCATAGATTAATATATTTTTTGATCCGACGATTGAGATGATTGCCCTGTTCCATTTGGCGCAATTTCGTGGAATGTTCAGCGCATCTAGATGCTAGATTAACATTATCATAAGACTTAGAAGGTTGTCCCAGTTGGCAATCTAGATGCTATATTAGGATAGTTCCTATGGGCATGGAAAACTCTCAAGTTTGCCATTTTTGCACCCACTATGGAGCTGGAAAACTGGCCTGGCTAAGTTGCCACTTAGCCAGGCCAGGTCAAGTTTCCACCGAGCGGTCAAGACTCGACCGCTCGGTCAACACTACACCGTCCGGTTTTGTTACACCATTAGCGGTTTTTATAAGACGGTCGGTCTAGTCTACACCGCTACGTAGAATCTGATACATAAATCTTCACCCCTATAAATACCAAATTCTTTTTCTATTTTAACTCACACCTTCTCTTCTCCACTCTTCACATTTGTTAATCCAAAACAAATTTCATCATCCAACTCTTTCATTCACTCGTATTGTATAATTTCTTTAATATGTCTCAATCTAATAAACATTAGAAGATTAGGGGTCAAAAATTTATCGTAGCCGAATATGAAAGCATTTGCAGAAACTATGTGTTCTTTACGCAAGATAGTATCGATAGTGCCCAACAACAATCTACCAAGTTGTGGGATAACATATTTGCTAAATTTCGTAAAGAAACTATGAACATCAATGATCTTGATGCAAATGGATTGTCCGGTCGCTTCGTTATAATTAACGCCCAAGTTGCCTTGTATGTTGCTGTTATAATGCAAGCTGCTTGTGCTCGAGCGAGCGGTCTTGTCGATGTTGATGTCGAACGAAAGTGTCGAACTGATTGGCACCACAAACATGGGAAAAGTTTTGGTTATTAAAGTTGTTATCATATTTTGAAAGTGTTAGCAAACATGCAGAATATACCTGCAAGTTCACCATACACTTCTTCTCTTCCAACACCAGCTTCACAACCATCTCAATAATCTCATCCCCCTTCGGAGAATCCATTTTCTTCACCATAAACCACAACAAACAACAATTCAAACTTGAATGTCAATGTTGCGATTATGAGAAAATTATTAGGAAGAAATGTTGCAAGAGCAGCGAGAAAAGCTTCCCAAGAAGGAGAAGCAAGTGAAGGTGTTTTGGATACTTTGATAGAGCATCAGAAGACCGTCGAAAAACAAAGAGCAGTAGACCGGCAGTTCTGACTAGGGAGATAAAAAAACATCGACAAACTCAAGAGAAATTTGTTTCAGACTATGACAAGAATAAGATTCTAAATGCAAACACCTCAACAGTGAATACCAGACAATTGATGGTATGGAAGATGGAGATGGACAGGTTAGCAGAGGAGTTGGAAGAAAAACGAAACAAGAGAAATTTGGAAAAACAATTTGGAGTTCAAGCTGAAGATGAGGATGATGAAGACCACGATGAAGTAGTTCCACTTAATTAATGTATCATCTTTAATTTTAATGAAGATGTAATAGTTTGGTTATGGTGAATGAAATTGTTCTAGTTTTTTCATTACAAATTGTTCTAGGTTTTTCATTACATTAAAACTTAAACTTAAGACTAGAACTAAACTTAATACTAGAACTAAACTTAAGACTAGAACTAAATTGTTCTAGTTTTTTCATTACATTAAAACTTAAACTTGACAACATCCATGAAAACTAAACTTAAGACTATAACTTCCGCTTAATCCTAGAACTAAACTTAAGCCTAACATCCCATACGAGTTATTAGAAACTCCTTAAGAATTTGGTAATGCGCTTCGTATTCAAAAAAAATTCCTTTCCATCTTCGCCACTCGTCTCGAGTTCGTATTCCCAATTCAGCATTGGTGTCACCTATAAGACGATATCGAGTGACAATCCTTTTCATAGCTATAAAATCCACAAGATCTTTTTTGATAGTCATGAATCGGCAAAACAAAGCAGCACAATCCCGGTTATGAGGATTACCTGTCTCTGTACAGAAGGCATCATGAATTTTACCCAAATAACTCATACTAGGTAAACCGTTCATCCGTCGTTCTTCACCTCTCTTCGGGTAGTATATTACATAGTTTTTACAAAGAGATAAATCTTCATCTTCAGTAAATCTAGGATCATCCATAAATTACCCAGAAAGTAGAAAAGTTTTTGTAGAGAAGTGGAGGTGTGATTTTTAAGTGGATGAAGTGGAAGTTTTTAAGTGAAGGTGTGATTTTGAAATGGATGAAGTGAAGGTATATTTATAAGGATTGTTTGCAATTGAGTCTAGAATACTAGCGATTAAGTCTAGACCGCTACTTTTAATGACCGTTAAAAAAATTAAACTTAAACAACTTCAAAACAAAACTATGAAATAATAAAGGGGGATTTTGTGTTTCCCCCTCAAAATAAATAGCTATTTTGCATTACCCCCTTTTTAAATCGATAATAGGTGAAACCCCTTTTAGGTTATAACTGCCGTCAATAACCAGTTAACAGTGCACGTGCAGTGCACATGTGTGTCGTAAATAAATAATAATTTATGAAAATTCTAAAATACACTCAGGCATAAAAAAAATAGAAGCCCTCCACCGTCGATACCTCAATTACCTCTCCCAACATCGGATCATTTTAGTTCACTGTAATGAAAATAATCCAGTGAAGGTAAATCAACACTGGTTCCTATTTGATTCACCATCCACTCGTTTAGTCTTCTCTCACCCACTAAGAAAATCAAACATCCTTCATCATCTCTAGAAAAATTAAATATCATTTCATAACCCTAAATTCAAAATTGATTGGAAATTTTTGTAGATCTAAGAAATTAAATTCACGGGTTTCTTCTTCATCATTCTCTGATCGATGACTTTGTGAAAATCATTAACTAGGGTAATTCAGAATACATGGGAAGTGGGATCTGTGGGTATAGGGAGGGAAAGAGAATGACATGTGATGGATGATGTATGATTGCCGTGAGGTATGGACATATATGTATTTGAGTATGCTTAGATTTGGGTTTCTAAGAACGGGTTTGTATTGATACATTGTCTGTGATGATGAATAGAAGGGTATTGAGAAACCATAGTAGCATTAGCTATATATCCGTCGCCATCGTCACTAATTTCTCTTGTATACCCGCTTTTCTTGAGATTATTTCAGTTGCAGTTTAATGGAGTTTAAGCTGAAATTTGAAGCGGCTTGGTTTTGATGGTGGATGGATTATGTGTTTTTTTTTTTTTTTTTTTGCGAGAAAGAATTGAGTTTTTGAGAGAACAGGCATGATGCTCAGAGTAAAATTAGGTTAGAAAGAGTATTTAGGATTTGGACCGTCAGATTAGACTAAAAGAAGTAAGATGCTAAGATTACATAGTTATTTATGTCTTAACGGATTTTATCTCCCACGCGTGCACTACACGTGATTGATTAACTGGGTACTGATGGAAGTTATAACAGAGAGGGGGTTTCACCAATTACTGATTTTAAAAGGGGGTAATGAAAAATAACTATTTATTTTGAGGGGGAAACACAAAATCCCCCAATAATAAATGAAACTTAAACAACTAAACTTGACAACACTACTCAATTCGTCCCCCATGTCTTCCAAACTCATCCCACATATTCACTCTGAGATCTTCCCTTATCCTGTTATACAGAGTTCTGTTCTCAACATGACTAGTCATTTGCGCATAGTTCCTTGCAGGTAATCCTCTTGCTGGTAGAATCTCAAGCATTAAGTATTCATCTTGATGGTTAGTCCAATTCTTATTACGACGAGTTTCCTGAATTACCATGTTATGCATAATAATGCAAGTCAGCATAGTCTTATGCATTTCACGAGCACTTAGATCACGATAAGGCCCACAAATGATGGCGAACTTCCACTTCAGAATTCCAAAAGCCCGTTCCACATCCTTTCTCACTTCCATTTGTTTACTATTGAAATATGAGTATGAACAACCCATTTCACTGACAGGTGGCCGACGGTAACATTGAACTAAAGTTGACCATTTTGGATAAATTCCATCTGCAAGATAATAACCATGAGTGTAGTGATTCCCGTTGATAGTCAAATTTACCTGATGACAAATTCCATACATTAAATCTTCAAATAAAGGTGATTTGTGTAAAACATTTATATCGTTCTGAGATCCCAGGAGACCAAAAAAATCGTGCCATATCCAACAATCATAAGAAGCAGCAGCCTCAAGGATAACCGTTGGTTTTGCGTAGTGACCCTTATACTGACCGGCCCAATAGGTAGGGCATTCGGTCCATACCCAATGCATGCAGTCAAGACTACCCAGCATTCCGGGAAATCCTCTTTCTTGATTTTTCTTTAATATTTCTCTAACATCTGCGTCAGTTGGTTTTCCTAAATAGGTTGGACCAAAATGATTAATCATTGTTTCGCAAAACAACGAAAGATACTTGTATGCGGTTGTTTTTCCATTGCGAAGGTACTCATCATTAAAATCTGGAGGTCTGCCATATCCTAGAATCCTTAAGGCCGAAGTAACCTTTTGTTCAGGGCTATGACCTCTAATATTCAGTGCATCATACTGATAATTAAATTGAGGTTCTACTTGACAAAGCTCACCAATAATCTTTAGCACCAAATGTCGGGGAATGCAGAATCATCCTTGGAAATTTTCATCAGAGAACACACAGTCGGGAAGAAAACAATCGTGCATCAGCTTCTCGTGACATTCATCCCGACCCCGGTACGTATATCTTCTTGTGAACACTTCTCTTGGATATGGATATCTAGGTATTTGCCCCAATGAATATAGTTGCAGTAAATTATTGGGAAGTTCTTTATCTTCATCTGACTCCTCATCAATTTGTTGAAATGCCTGAACGAATATTTGTTGTTGTTCTTCAAATCGATCCATGTGAATACGCACTTCTTCGTCAGGTGAATCCATTGAGTTGAAAATAAAAATTAAACAGAGGATTAAAGGTACAAAAGAGTAAGATGAAAAGCATACGAATTCATCCTGCAAATCGGGCGAGTTGAGGAATGATAAAGTCTGCAAATCGGGCGACTGACTCAGACGACTTTTTTCTCAGATTTCGATTTTCGTGTATCATCGTCTTCAATTCAGGTGTTAGTTCATTAATAATCTTTACTTATTGCCGTGCTTAAATGATTTGTAGTCTTTGATTCATGTGGATTTGATGGATTCTCATCCTGAAACCACTTGTAGCAATGAAAATAATACAGAAAATTTAGGTTTCAGTTCTGAAAATTCTTATAAGAAAGTTCCAACGATTTTTTTACCTGATGATATTTTTGAAGGGAGTATTAATCCTTGGAAGTTTTCTCTTATTGGAAGGTTAGATTTACAGAAAACTAAATTCGTAGATGCTTCAGTTAGTTTGCGTAATCAATGGAAGTTGGTTTGTGACTGTAAATTGATTCCATTAGGCAGGGGCTTCTTTACTATTAAACTTGATAATGAAATAGATAAACAATCTATCAAAGTTGGTGAATGGAGAGTTAATAATCAGGTGTTACAAGTAAGAAATTGGATTTCAAATTTTCGAGCAGGGATCAAGTTTGGATTCGTTTTCCAGGGTTAGGTCTCGAATTTTGGAGGGAGAGGTATTATTCACAATCTGTAGTGAACTTGGTACTCCCATCAAACTGGATGCTGCAATAGTTAACTGTGAAGTTGGGTATTATGCTAATGTTTTGGTTGAAATTGATTTTGCTAAATCAATACCTAGCAAAGTTTGGATTGGAACTAAACAGGGAGGCTTTTTTCAAGAGGTGCAAATTCCAAATTGCCCAAAATTTTGTACAACCTGCAAGATAGTTGGTCATTTTATTACTGATTATAGAATGGTGTGAATGCTCATAGGAGAGAGGAGACTATTCCAAGTTCATCTCAGAATGAGAATATTGGGAAGAATGGGAATGCTCAAAAACCTATTGGTAGTCAAAGAAGAGAAAAGCTTATTCCAGTACCTTTTGATATATGTGACACTACAAGAACAAATGGTGTAGACTCAATTGTCGATTCTATTCATGAGAATTCACAGATGAGAAGTCCTGATGTTGAAAGTGTTGTTCTTAATAGTAAATTTAGTGTTCTTGAAAATGAATTTCATGAAGAAGAGATTGAAGTAGTTATAATGGAAGTACCTAAAATATTACAAATAGTTGAGCAAAATAGTTTGGAAAATAGTATAGTTAAGTTTGTGAATGGAGCAACAGGAAATGTTTCTAATGAACAAGTGCCAGTAACTTCATGGGCAAAGGTTATTGAGAAGGAAATGGTTTCTGCTTCTACTTCTTCTTCAAGTCCTGGTGAAGCAGTAAAGGTAAACAAACAAATTCCCAATAATATTAAGTACAATTTCAGGAGACAACCAGGAAAGGGGGTTCTAAAAACCCTCCTCCAAATAAATAAAGATTCTCTTTTGGAATGTCAGGGGCTCAGAAGGAAAAGGGCTCAGGACAAATTATGGTCTTTAGTAAATCAATTTTATCCTTCTTTAGTATGGGTTGCAGAACCTAAAGTTAAATGTAGTGTTTCTTTTTGTCATAAATTGAATTTGCCTGGAATGCAGAGTATGGTTATTCATAACTCTGTTTCAGGGAATAAAGGAAATATTTGGCTATTTTGGAATAAAAACATAGCTCAGCCTAATGTAGTTTCAATGTCTAGTCAAATGATAACAGTTAGTATTGGGGATGTTTTGGATTCTGGAGTTCATGCACATGTGAAGAGCATACAGAGGAGATTTTTTATGGTATGAAATAAAGTTAATTGGTGACCTAAAGAAACCATGGATTGTTCTTGGAGACTTCAATGCAGTTTTAGCTCAAGATGAGAAAGTTGGTGGAACATTGCCAAATAGAACTTCTATGCTGGAATTTAGTGAATGTTTAAATAGTTGTAAATTGATTCAAGCTCCTAAAACAGGCCTAACTCATTCATGGTCCAATTGTCAACATGGGAGTAACAAAATCTTATGTGCTCTAGATAGAGTGGTGTTTAATCAATAATGGTTGCAGTTATATGGTGACCGGGGTTATAAGGTGGGATTGAGAATTGTGTCAAATCATTCCCCTCTTTTAGGTGGTTGTGCTGACATACCTGAACCTAAAAATAATACTCCTAGGAAATTTCAGAAGATGTGGTTAAGTCATCCAAATTTTCTACAGATTGTTGATGATTGCTGGTCAAAAAATATTGTGGGGAATCCAGCCTTCATTTTTATGCAGAAATTGAAAGACTTAAAAAGAGTTCTTCAAGAATGGAACTGGACCGTATTTGGTAATGTACAAGTCAAAATTTTAGAGGCAAAAGAAAAAGTCAGAGTAGCAATGCAAATGTCAGATAGTAATCCTTCTGACACTGAAGCTCTTGATGCTTTAATTCAAGCTCAAAATGAACATGCCAGCAGAGAAGTGCAAGCTATTACATTAATGAGACAAAAGTCCAGAGTCTAATGGATCAAAGAAGGTGCTGCTAATACAGGCTATTTTCATACAAAATTAAAGATAAGGAACTCCAGAAATATTATTAGTGAACTTGAAGATAATGATGGAAATATAATTGCTGATCAAAATCAAATTGCTATCTCTCTGGTCCTTTATTTTCAAACTAAATTTGAGAAACAACATGTCAATATTGTGGAACAGCTATTAGAAGCAGTGCCATAAGTAATAAATGCAGAAGATCAATTGATGCTTGATGCAATTCCTAATTCAGATGAAATTAAAAATGCAGTGTTTGATATTGATCCATAAAGTTCTCCAGGACCTGATTGTTTCTCAGGTATTTTCCATGGAAGTTGCTAGGACATTATACAAAGTGATTTGACAGCAGCCATCCATTTTTGTTGGGAGAGAAGGTTCATTCCTAAAGGTATGAATTCTAGTTTCTTGGTTTTATTACCAAAAGTTCAAGGAGAAAGGAGTGCAAACCAATTCAGGCCTATAGGTTTGAGTAATGTATTGTTCAAGATTTTCATTAAAATCATTACAACTAGAATGAAAAGTATCATGCTGAAGTTAATATCTACACAGCAAGCTGCATACATTGAAGGGAGAAGTATCCATGAGCAAGTGTTGTTGGCATATGAGTTAGTAAATGAAATGAAAGTGAAAAGAAGGGGAGGCAATGTGGGACTTAAACTGGATATTTTTCAAGCCTATGACTCAGTCAGCTAGGAATTCTTATTTAAGGTGTTGCAGAGATATGGATTTTATACTTCTTGGTGTGATTGGTTGCCAGTATTATTTCAGTCTGCTAGAATCTCTGTTATGGTCAATGGAGGGCCATTTGGTTTTTTCTAAGTTGGAACAGGCCTAAGACAGGGAGACCCTTTATCTCCCATCTTATTTGTTTTAATGGAAGATGTTTTATGCAGAAATCTATCTAGACTAGTTGAAAATGGAAAGATGTTACCAATGGTGGTTAGAAAATGAGTACATCCAACTCATTTGTTCTTTGCAGATGATGTCTTTAGTTTTTGTAATGGAGCAAAAAGAAGCCTTACAAGTCTATTCTCTTTACTTGATGAGTATCAATCTAGTTCATGGCAGATCATAAATAAAATTAAGAGTAAGTGTTTTGTAGATGGAGTATCTTCTTTGAGGAAGCAACAAATCAGTGAGTTGGTGAACATGGACTTAACAAATTTTCCAGATAAATATTTGGGTGTGATACTTGCTCCTGGTAGAGTTACTTCAGTTATGGTGTGGCCAATGGTTGAATAGCTTCAACAGAAACTAGCAGTTTGGCAAGGTCAGCTTCTGTCTTTTCAAGATAGACTAGTACTTGTTAAATCAGTATTGTGTAGTATACCCATATATAATATGGCTATTTACAAGTGACCAGCATCTGTTATTAAGATTTGTGAGCAAATTCTTAGAAATTTCCTGTGATCTGGTGATAGTGAAACAAGAAAATTTAAGACTATATCCTGGAAGAGGGTGTGTACACCTTATAATGAAGCGGGTTTAGGAATCATAAGGCTAGAGGTTATTAACAGAGCTTTGTTAATGAAAATGATGTGGAAACTATTGAACTCAAATGAGGAATGGGCTCTGTTTATTTCTGCTAAATTTAAAGATAAGCAGGGACAATGGATTACTAAATGGAAACAATCTACCATATGAAAGGGACTGAAATGGGCATGGAATTTTTTGAAGGAAGATATTAGGTGGTGTGTAGGTGATGGAGCACAAATATCTGTTTGGTATGATAATTGGGTTGGTGAATCTCCATTAATAGAAGTGATGGGTTTAACAGAGTTTGTGAGAAATAATTTAAGAATGAAAGTTAAAGATTTACTGCATAATAATATTTGGGATATTCCAACTGAATTGCAGCCATTCATTCATCAAGCAAGTCTTCCTGCAATAAGTGGTAGCACTGACACAATGGTGTGGTGTGGTGATAAAAGTGGACAGTTCAAAACTTCTGTAGCAGTAGAGAAAATAAGGCACAAAGAACCAACTCTTTTCTGGCCAAAGTACATCTGGAAAACATCTTTACATCCTAGCATTTCTAGTAATATATGGAAGTTGCAGTAGGGAGTGTATGTCGATGATGATGTAATGCTTCAAAGGGGTTTTGAAATGGTTTCTAGATGATGCATCTGTATGGAAGAACAAGATGGTATGAAGCATACTCTCTGGATTTGCAAATTCAGTATCTCAATCTGGTGCTGGTTAACTGAGATTTTTGGGTTTGATATTCCTAAATCTTTTGAAGATGTTTATAAAGCTGCCAAGAATAAAAGTCCATTAATAAAAGAAGTTTGGATAACTGCTGCTTGTGCTACTATTAAAGAGCTATGGTTTCAAAGAAATAAAAAGCTATTTG
The DNA here is from genome assembly GCA_023531105.1 of Papaver atlanticum. NCBI lineage: Eukaryota > Viridiplantae > Streptophyta > Magnoliopsida > Ranunculales > Papaveraceae > Papaver > Papaver atlanticum. The sequence goes on from JAJJMB010012638.1 coordinate 2,127,597, forward strand.
AAGAAGCACTGTCTAACTGCAATGGCTTTACGAGCAGAATATGTCAAATTGTACATAAGGGAGGTCATAGAATGCAGGGGACCAGATGGAGTCAGGATTATGACTCACATATCATATCTTTCTTCCATCTTGGAGAGAGGAAAATTAGATATAACTGCATTAAGGAGTGCTACTGGACATCCCCAATGGAAAATTATGTGTTATTTTGCTGTGATGGTGCATCTTTTGGGAATCCAGGTGATGCTGGTTTTGGAATTATTGCTAGAAATAGTAATTGTCAAGTAATTGGTACATTGTCAGGTGGTGTAGGAAATGCAACCAACTTTATTGCTGAAGAATTTGCTGTTTTGTATGCACTGGAATGGGCAGTTAGCATGGAATGCAGAAAAGTGATTATCAGATCAGACTCCAGGTCTGTTATTAGTGAATTCATTAAAGGGAATGTTTCATGGTACATAAGAAATAATGGCTTAATGTGCTAAAGAAATTACAGGATATCGGATTTGAACCATCCATGAAGAGAATTGAGATGCCATATGTTGCTTATTACAGATTCTGCTAGCACCATAAGCATTATCAGTCCTGTATTTTTTGGTTTTCTTTGAGTCTTTGTGTTTTGCTTTTTTGTTTTTGAAGCTGTAATATGACTCTTTAGTCCTTTTTGGTAATAAAATAATATGATTTAGCAACAAAAAAGAAAGAAAAAAGAGTAAGATGATAAAGTTAATGAGAAAATGAGGTGTGATTAAATTGAATTGAATGAGGTGAATTTATAGGAAGATGTGAGGGGAAATAGCCGTTACTTCATTATTTAATAAGCGACAATTACAAGAATGACCGGTTTTATGAAGATCGCTAGCGGTGGAGACTTGATCGGTTAATTTTTTCCCCATAGTGACGCGACCAGTTTATCAGGCCAGCTGGCATGGCAAATGGGGGTTTAGCCTACCGCAAAGGAACCGGCCTTAGAGACCATAGGACTTGGTCTTAGCCTCGAATCATCAAACATTATTAGGGTCTGTCATGGTATGAATCATACGTAGGTCTACCCTTTAGGATTTCTCCACGTCGCATCTCCGAAGAAATTCTTGTCATCTCACCCGTCTATGTGAGATCTTAAACTACACCTCCTCTCTGAGCTTCCCAAAACCATGGAGGAAGAAAAAAGACGAGCACAGAAACCAGTCATGGCCAATAGTGACGGTGGATCCTCAAAAACCACCACCACTGCAGCCACCACCGTCAACAATTCATTTCTCACCTCCCTGATCAATCTAGATACAAAATTATCACTCCAAATCCACACTCTGTGTACACCAATCCCACGTTCAATCTTAAAAGCATTAGAAATCTCCGGTGATGGTCGTGTCTGGATTCCAATCCCAGTTGCTTTCCTCCTTTATCCTCTTTCTAAAAATTCCAACTACAATCTTCAATCAATTTTCATCGGTTTATTAGTTGGGTTCATAACAGATCTCATCTTTGTTGGTTTCTTCAAATATACCATCAGAAGACCTCGTCCTGTGTATAACAAAGGAATGAAATTGACTGTTTCAGTAGATCATTGGTCTTTCCCGAGTGGTCATTCATCTAGAGTTTGGTTCATCTCATTTTATTTGTATCTATCTTCTGCTGCTGCTTCAATAGGATCTGATGGTGGTAAGTTTGTGAATTTGTTTGTTTTGATTTTCTGTTTATGGTCTGCAGCTACATCGATTTCTAGGGTTTTGTTAGGGAGACATTTTGTATTTGATGTAATTGCTGGTACTGCTTTGGGTATTGTTAATGCTCTTTTAGTCTTCAAATTTTGTAACATCTGATTAATTTGCAAAAACGATTTTGGATTGTATCACATTGCTTTTATGAATGAAATATAGTATTTGTTAAGGCTACAGATGGTTAATTTCCACTAATTGGAAGCTGTATTTGTATAGAGCAGAACGGTTGTCACAATTACGATCGAGCTTTTGGTTTTTCATGGATTGGTGTCATTTGCAAAGAGTTGTGTAAACAAATTTAGCACAATGTATAGGGAACTGAGTGGTTTCATGATATTGAATGTAGACTGTCTAGTAGTTATGGTACTCTCGACTTTTTCATGTCTAGTGGCATTTGCAGAGAGTAATATGTATGTGTTAATTGGAAACTGTATTTGTATAGAACAGAACGGTTGTGACAATTATGATTGAGCTTTCGGTTTTTTCATGTTTATGGGAACAAACTTAGGACATGTATTGGATAATGAGTGGTTTCATGGATTGGTGTGTTAAGCAGGTTCATGAAATTGAATGTAGATTGTGTAGTAGTTACGGTACTCTCGACTTTTTGATGTTTAGTGGCATTTGCATAGAGAAAGGAAAACACACTTAGGATAATATATATAGGAAACTGAGTGGTTTCGTAGATTGGTACATTAAGCACGTTCAAGAAATTGAATGTAGAATGTCTACTAGTTAAGGGGCTTTCGGTTTTTTGGACAACCACGTCTGGAGGTGTTCAAAACACTGGAAAATAGTTCCCCTGATTCTCAAATAGCTTGGTGAAAGCTGTGGAAATGACTTGGAAGTTCATGATGAAAATCAGTAAAATCTTGTTGAAGGGTATCCTTGGGGTGATAATATTTTGACAAAAAAAGTCAAAATTGTTTTGACAATGAAGTCATGTCTTTAAAATCTTGGCACAGATGTTTATTGACTTTGCTGCTGCATTAGCAAGTTTCAGAAATACTCAAATGTTGGTTAGCTGACGGACAGGCTAAACATTTGTAGCTAAGTTACTTTTGGTTATCTTTGTTACAAACAAGGTCAAGAATGAAGATTTAAGTAATGTAGATCTTAACGATGACCGAATTAGTTGTTGTAAGGTTGTTTAGTGTTCTGTATTCCAAGTTTAACCTGCTATAAGTTTTGTTGTGAAGGCCTGTAATTATGTCTCATCGTTATCTCCTTTTGAGTTGGACATTCCTGCCTGGTTTTAATGTTCTAACTTTTGACTTCAGTAATGCTATATTTTGAACTTTAGTCTTTCGAAAAGTGGTAAAGCACATCTATGTTAGCTCAAGGGTTGGAAATGGTTTTAGATATCTTAATATCTTATTATCCCAGTGGTGAAATTACAGGCCTATCAGTTTTCTGTTGCTATACTTGTTCACTTTCGTTTGTTCTGTTCTGATTTGTCGCATGAGGCTGCAAGCCTGTAAGTATGTATTCACTGCATGTCTGAACCTGCTGAATCTATTATCACTTTTGTTGTAACTGAGTTTATTATCAGTTTGAGTGTATTGTCTCCGTTGGCCGTCTTCATTGGATAATGTTCTGGAGTCTAGCATGGTTCTTGTGCTGGTCTTGAACTCTTTGGCTAATAGCATTGACATTAAGTATGAAGCCCCAACGATTTCTAGGAATCAATGCAATGGGTCACTTTATCTCCAAATCAATTGACGTTGAAAGCCTACAAGATTTTTATCAATCAGAATATCAGTCTAATCTGGAGATTCTTCTAAGATGAGAGAGGTGAGCAATGTCACCGGATGCAACTGATGATGTTGTTCAAACATTGGGGTGCAACAATCTGAGGAATACATTTCCAGTCAATCTCAATGCTATTGCTCGAGCTGAAGGAGCCCCCCCTCCCTAAGTTGTAGGATTCTAAGCCATCAATTCAACGCCGGGTGTATATTTGGTTTTGCCTTTGTTTCCTCATGTGATTGTCGGACTGTCATTGTGTAATTTCCTCAAGTATAATTTATTCCCTATTTTCATTTGGCCATTTTTTTGTTTGTTGGTTATAATAACCTAGTAAGGAGTTTCTCAAAGCGGATATTAATATGGAATTGCAGCACATTATCTGAAGTCTGAACACCATGATGCTTTTAATGGATATGTAAACGTGAAAGTTCTAACCAATGTGTCATGCTTACTGACGATGCAAGGAGGCGGAAATCTGGATCGGAATGAAAAGAGAAATGGTTGTCAGTTGTCACATGTTATATGACCGATGGACGAAATGTCATAGAAATGTTAATAGGTTTTTGTGCACTGGGATAAGCTTAGTCCTACAAATATAACCATCGTTATCTCGTTGTTATTTAGATCGGAAGAAGCAAGAGGAAATCCTACTCTCATGAATTTTTGGGACAGAAGTAAGTCGTGAGCATTCAAATCCACGCCTTCAACACCCGCCTAATCCCCCCACATGTTGGTCACATTCAAAGCCATCAAGTGTTGCGACAACATCACGCTCAAATACACGTATAAGTTATAACCATATCTAATTTTATGTCAAAAACATCGTTGTAGTCTTCCTGTGGATCATAACAATTCATGTAAAACACTATCCTACATTCCTACTCCATTGATACCAAGCATGTCTTTCTTTCTCTTTAAGGCCGGCTCCTATGGGTGTGATTTGCCAGTTTTGCACACACTACCACTATGGAGCTAGCAAGCTAGCAAACTGAATGTGTCACTTAGCCAGGCGAGGTCAATTATTTATCAAGTGATGAACATTCGGCCGGTCGGTTGAGAATATTTTCGGTGTTTTATTCTTCTTCTCTCCCATTTTTTTTTATTTTAATATTGTTTATATATATATGGAGGGCCCACGTAATATATTATAATACGAAAAAAAGAAAGAATTTGAATACCCACCATACACATTACTATATATCTTATTATACTTAAGGTTTGCCAGTTGTATCCAAGATTTGCCATGCCACATGTTATATATAGCAAATCAACTTTTATACGGGCATAGTACCTCCAGCATCTCCTCCGCCTCAGTCAACTCATTAGAATTGTCCTGACTCTCCATTTTCTCTTGTATTCATTTTGGAATTTAACAAATACCAATTGCATTTAACCCATAAACCAAAATCACTTATTGTTGACAAATATCGATTATTTTATCCGATTGGCTGTAGAAGAAATCCAAGTCTCTTATTCCTATGCTTGACATGAACTTTATGTTCAAATCAATAAAGTTTTTTAAATGCTAATGAGTTTCTAATCTATTTATAGATCTGCCATTTGATTCTTGTGTTGTCTCCAGTAGTGGAAACCAGTCGTGGTTAAACTTCCAACAATCTATATATTAAGTATATCGCAATGGTGCTTGTTTTCTGATAATATTGTTGTTCCTCCAACATAATAATGCTTTCAAAGGTCGTTTGAATATTGGTACTTCATATCCTATTCATTTCATCATTTCCAAGGTTCTCTAGCTCATTTTAATTAGTATCATTTTTAAGCTTCAGCGCATCAATCAAACAGTTGGCTAACCAGGTCAAATCATTGGTTTTGAATCAACGCAATTTTAGCAACAGAAATAGGAAACTTTCCCTCTTATTCAAAATTTAAATTCTTGTCAATCTAACCTGTAGAATTTCTTCCAAGATTACACATTCCTACCGAAAGAGACTAAAGAATTCAATAATATGGATAGATTATCTCGAAGATACAAATAATAACTATTGGTGCAAGCTCCCTAAGAACTATTAGAAGAGCAATTACTTCTGCTCAAGTGGTGAAAAATGCAGCTGAAGAATGGTCTTATCGTATGTTGGGTAAGATTATTTCCAAAGACCCGTTGAATCATGAAACGGTTAACAAAGAGGTCAATCTCAGCTGGAAAAGCTATAGGAGGTATGAAATCATATCAAAGGGAATCAATCTCTTTATTTTTAGATTCAAAAGGGAAGAATCTTATAACAGTGTTATCTCAAATGCATCATAGTCAATGTTAGGATATCTTCTATGTCTTTAAAATTATAAATCTGATATAGCTCTTGAAGACAACAACTTCATAAGTCAAGTCTGGTGTGTGAGACTAAAAAATATTTAACAGATTATCTTAAATGAACAATTAGTGAACGATATTTGTAAAGATATTGGTAAGAGAGTTATTCCAGAGGGAAGAAACAAACTACATAGAGTACATGTTACTAACGCGATGTATGTGGAGGTTAATCTTAATGATCCACTGAGAAGAGGAGGTTGGATTGATATTCCAGCAGGTGGTAAAAACTAGGTGATATATCATTTTTAGATGCAACCATATAATATATGCAAGGAATGTTTTGTAGTAGAACATGATGATGCAAATTGTAAGAGAGTTGCGCAAGAGTATAAAGTGGAGGAAATGAATGAAAATACTTTTGTTGATTATAGTCAAAGAGAAGAATTGAAAGTATTTTTGGCTGCCTATATCCTTAATACGGATGCTGATAGTAGTTCAGATATGTTATCTGATTCAATTGCAAATGGAAAAGAACATTATCCAGAAGTTGAGTTCTCAAATGAAGGCGATATGCGGAAGAACAAGAGAACCAGAGATGAAGAAACTCAATCATTTTGCAATCCTAATGTCCCATCTACCCTCAATACCCATTGCAACCCAATCTTTCAGAATGATGATACGAACATTGCTACCCTCAATAACAAAAGCTTTATGGAGCTTAACATGGAATACCAACAAAATTATGGGGGATAGAAAGCAAATGATAACTCAATAATTCAGTATGGAGGTTTGATTTCATAAAATCAACAAGGGAAACCTGTTAATTATCTAGGTTTTTTTTCAACCCTAATTTTTTCCTTAATTTTAAAATTTTATGCATTTCTTCAAATTCAAATCTTTTTCAATTTACTAGTCTAATTTTTCTATGTATTACTATTAGAATTTGTAGGTATTTGTTCCTTAATTGAGTTATAAGTCTGTTCTCTGCTAAGCCTGATATCTACATCCTTTTAATCATAAAGTTTATCTCTTGGAATGTTCAGGGTTATGAAAATAAAGATACAAGAAATCACCTTAGGAAGTTAGTTCAAACTAATGATCAGGATGTTATTTTTTGTCTGAAACCAAGACATGTAAAAAAAAAAAGTTTTATTTCGTAAAACCACTTAAGTATCCTAATTACTTCACTGGTTATCCAATACGTAAATCTGGAGGTCTATGTCTCCCCTGGAATGATGGCCTTAACTTAGATACTGTTAGTTCCAATCTTAATGTCATAAACTGTATATTTCAGTTTGATGATAGCTCTAAGGTTGCTTTCACTTGTATGTATAATGCTTTGCCTAATGGTAATAAGGATGCTCAGTGGGATTATATAATGCAATGTAGGCAATCTATAACTCATCCTTGGATTTTGCTAGGTAACATGAATTTTATTCTTAGTAACTCTGAAAAATTTGGTGGTCATCCACGCAATCAGACTGTCATAGACACTGCTTGAGATTTTATTAATGCATTAGGAATTCAAGATATGAGTTTTTCAGCCAACCAAATTACTTGGACCAATAAAAGGCATGGTATTGAGATGATTCAAGAGAGGCTTGATAGATTTTTAGGTGACGATAAATGGTTTAGATTATTCCTCTCATGTTTATCATTCAGCTCTTATTGCTAATGACCACATGCCCATAACTCTCACCAATTCCAGGAGTTCTAATTCTGTCAAAAAGCCAAGTAAGTTCAATAAATGTTGGCTTAGAGACTTTACTTGCAAACATGTTGTTATTGAAAACTAGAAATCCAACAATAATGAATTTGTTGCCTTTTAACACAAATTTTCTCTCAAACAAGTGAGATTTTACTTTGAGGGAATGGAATTTTAGTAGTTTTGGTCACATATAGTGCAATATTAGTGACATTAATCCAATATTAGTTTTTGTCACATTCTCTTAGTAATAATGGTTCATGGATATGGAGAGGTAGCTGTCAAGGTTTGTAGAAAGTCAAGAATCATTACTGTTAGGAATTAGCTAATGGAAATGATATTCACATCTGGAAGGACATTTGGATCCCTAGTCTTGGTAAGCATGTGCTTAATATGATATCTAGTGAAATCAAAAAGGTTTCACAACTTATTGATAATGACACCAAAAGATGGAACATTAACATGTTGAATGCTTTATTCCCAACTTACATTGTTGAATATATATGTAGGATCAAACTACCAATAGTAGGTCATGACAAGGTTAGATAGATGGGTACTAGGAATGGTTTTCTCGCTGTTAAATCAGCATATAACATTCTGTTGAAGGAATCTCAAAGTGGTCAAAACTTGTCCTCCTCTAATTTTCCTTTGAAAAAGCTGTGGAAAGTTCAATTACTAACTAAGGTTCTCCATTTTATTTAGGGGATCATGAATAATTGTCTATCAATTATGGATGAATTAACTTCATAAGGTGGTTAATAATTGACTCTGGTTTCCCTTTGTGTAACTCAACTAATGAAAGATGTCAACATCTCCTAATTGATTGTTTAGTCTCACAAAGAATCTGGTTTGCTTTTGACCATAATCTGGTTGGTATGAATTCATATATTGATATATACGTACAATTAGTTATCTGACATGTCCAATCCTAATATTTTTTTGGATCAGGCTATGCAGGTTAAGATTCGATACGTTTGTTGTGTTTTGTGGTGGATCTGGAAGCAAATATGTGTAATGGTATTTGATAAGAAATAATTCAATCATACTGGTTTCACTACTTTAGTCAAGGACTTTATATATGAATATGAAAATGTTATCTTGACTGAAACTGTTACACCTGTGGAAGCCACCCAATGCACAAACAATAAAACTGAACTTTGATGCTTCTTTTATAAAACCAGAATTACCTATAGGATTTGGTCTAATAATGCGTAATCATACAGGTACCTTTTGTGCAACAAAATGTGGGAGTTCAAAGGCAGTAGATGAGAAACATGCAAAAGTTGTAGATGCTCTGGAGGCCATGAAGTGGGTAAAAGAAAAATCTCTTGATTTTCTGAAAATTGAAGGTAATTGCATGAATGTAATAAATGCAATTAATGAAAGCTTAGGAAAAATAAAATGGAAAACAAATAGTGTTGTTCAGGAATGCATTTCAGTTCTTAGAAGTTTTTCTAATTGGACTTGTAGGTATGTTAAGAGATATGCTAATAATATAGCAGATACTCTCGCAGAAAAATCAAGAAACAATAATGTTCAAGTTTGGTATAATAATCCTCCGGAATACGTAGCTGGGAATCTGGAAATTGATAGATCTTATGTAACAACTTAATAATTCAACAACATTTAATTTCGTATAAAAAAAAGAAGGAACCAGCATAAGGCCGATTACTATGCACATAGTATTTGTGCTAGCTTGCTACTTTTGCACCCACTATGAGCATGAAAAATTGGTAAACGTAACTGGCCAAACGACAAATATACCATTTAGTCATGCGCGGAAGAGATTCTACCGATCGATAGGGTTTCCATCGCTCGTTGGTCAGAAGAGCGCCAGCGATATAGAGACTATTGCCCGATGCTATGATCATCGTTCTGTGGTTCATCATCCAACGGTTACAAATTTATTCCTTTACGAATTCTCAGTTCGAACTCATTTGAACTCACACCTAATTTCACACCTCTTCCATACGTCTCAGATGAACTGAAAACATTTCAAATATGGAAGTAGTTATTAGATCATAAAAATATTTCCCAAATATAATCAAGTCTAATTATTTTAAGCAAGTTTTGATTTCTTAATTCTCAACATTAGTTTAAATTTAAGTTTTAGTTTTTCTTAATTTTTTATTTAAATGTAAGTCTAGTAAATGTAAGTTTAATTAAGTGCCGATGAATACAAAAATATAAGGCTAATTTCAATGATACTTCTTGTTTTAAGTTAAATTTTCAATTTTATCAACAACAATGACTTTTTACAAGATATAAATTTCGAATCAATTAATAATATTGCGTTAATTTAAAATATATTAATTTGGACAATAAAGACTACAATTTTTATTCCCTCACAAATCTTTGACCTCCTGGTTTTTTCATTTGAAGAAACTTTCATTTGATGCGGTCTTGAGTGGATTTTCCTTTGTTTTTTTGACTAGTATTCTCTACTTTCAAATTTACTCTGTCTTTGCCTTGGCTTTCCTTACCTTGAACTCTTCTTTTCCTTTTGGCTGCAGGTTTGACTTGGTTTATCCAAAATTGTTCATCTTACTTGCTTTTTGCTTAATTCTGTATGGAAACGCTTATGGCGGAAGAATTCCATCTTCCATCTTCTATGCCACCTCAGCATTTGGAATCGTTCATGGAAGCTCAAATCTTATGGTGGAATCATAGAAACGCTAAACAGAATAGCTTTTAATAGTCAAAAGAATAGCATTTGACTTGGTCAATGGTATTTGACAAAAATATTTGCATGGTTGAAATTAAGAGTGGCTTTTCTGTATCTGGCGTGTGCTAAAAGATAAAAAAGCTATTCTGAATAGCGTTTTTATAAAAGCTATTATAAATAGCATTTTTCGTCACACACCATTCCATAAAACCATGGAACATGGCTTGGAAAAAAGCGTGGATGGCACCAACTTGGAGTCTGTTAGACTTGACATTCCACACTTTTTCCAAGCTTGGAATAGGTTGGATTCCACCATAAGACTTGCTCTAAGATCACATATTTTACTAACAACTGTTTAAGTACAACTTTAGAAAAATCAAGTTGGGTTTTACTTGATAGGATAAGCTTTTACCGGCCGACATAGACTAAATTTCCAGCGATAAATACTCTATTGCCGGTTTTAATCATGATCGCTCAGTAGCATTTTTATCTCTGAATGAAAACGACCGGGTTAGGGTTGGCAAAATATAACCCGCAACACAACCAACCCGCTACTGAGCGATCCAAACCGAGTGTTGACTTTTGTACCGATGATATCGTGCATCGACTCATATGTATCCTATGTAGTTTTCACCCTTTAGGATTTCTCCACGTCTTCTCATCTCACCCGTCTGTATGAGGACTGTAGTTCTCTTCTTTGAGCTTCCGAAGACCATGGAAGGAGAAAAAAGACGAGCAAAGAAACCAGTCATGGTCAATAATAGCAAGGATGGATCCTCAAAAACCACCACCACTGCCGCCGCCACCACCACCGCCAACAATTCATTTCTCACGTCTCTGATCAATTTAGATAATAAACTGTCACTCCAAATCCATACTTTATGTACACCAATCCCACGTTCGATCTTTAAAGCATTAGAATGCCTTGGTGATGGTTGTCTTTTGGTTCCAATCCCAATTGCTCTGTTCCTTTCTCCTCTTTCTAACTATTCCAACTATAATCTTCAATCAACTTTCATTGGTTTATTCGTTGGTTTCATATTAGATCTCATCTGTGTTGGGTTGTGCAAGTATACCATCAGAAGACCACGGCCTATGTATAACAAAGACATGAAATTGACTGTTTCAGTAGATCATTGGTCTTTCCCAAGTGGTCATTCATCTAGAGTTTGGTTCATCTCATTTTTATTTGTATCTATCTTCTGCTGCTGCGTCAATAGGATCTGATGGTGGTGGTGGTGGTGGAGGTAAGTTTGTGAACTTTTTTGTTTTGATTTGTTGTTTATGGTCTGCAGCTACATCAGTTTCCGGGGTTTTGTTAGGGCGACATTTTGTATTTGATGTAGTTGCTGGTGTTGTTTTGGGTTTTGTTAATGCTCTTCTAGTCTTCAAATTTTGTAACATTTGATTAATTGGCATTGTATCATATTGCTTCGATGAATGAAATATGTGTGTTCAGGCTACAGATGGTTAATTGGATACAGTATTTGTATAGAGCAGGACGCTTGTGATAAATATGATCGAGCTTTAGGTTTTTTCATGTTCAGTTTCATTTGTTGAGAGTAATGTAAATAAATTTAGCATAATGTATAGGAAATAAGTGGTTTCATGGATTGGTGTGTTAAGGTGGCTCTGTTTAGGTCTAGTGATATTGGGTGACGGCAGTTGCTAAGAATTGGTTGATTCTGTTTCTGTGTAGGAAATAAAACACCGACTAAATTTTTTGACTTCCAAATATTGTCTTGGCCAAGGTTTCTATTCCTTGGTTTTGTATTAGTCGGTTCTAGATGCATAAATATTGAAAGTAATCCTTTGGCGATCATATGACAGAGAGTTATCAGAATGGGTAAACCTCTATGCAGTGCTTGGGTTCCAATTCTTTGGGGTAAGTGTCGTGATTTATTTACAAAAAACAAAGCAAAGGATTCTATCCCTGATCTTCCTTATGATATCATAATCAACATACTTGCTAGATTTCCAACAAAGTGCATCTCCAAATTGTGGCAAACCAAGTCAAATGACCTATTATATGATTTAACGACAACTCCGCACTTTATTCGTGCACACCTACACTGTACACACCTAGATCGAACTACTCCAACCATTGTTGTGCAATCTCTTAAGGACAATGATGAAATCAAGCTTTTTCTTTTTGATGGGCTATAATCTTTGATCCTAGTTCATGTAATAATGCACATTTCGAGGGGCCAGTTACTCTCTGGGGTTCATATGATGGGTTTCTTTTATTCATAAGCGTATTTGGTCCGACGCCATTTTTCTGTATTCTGAATCCGATTACGAAAGAACAAGTGATTCTGACTTCCCCAGATATCTATTTTATGTATGTGGATTTTACTTTCATCCACATAAAAAAGAGTACGAAGTGATTTGTGTATGTTACCTTGGTGAACGTATTTGGGAGTTTCAGATTCTTAATCTATGAACTAAGGATAAAAGAAGTGTTGGTAGCTACTCTTTCCCTCAAAGCAGAAAAAGACGCCTGTTTTTATTAATGGTACTTTTTATTGGATGGTTGATTGGCCAATGTACTTCAAGGCGAACGGTGTTCCCCCATCCCTAGGGGAATCAATAGTGTCATTCAATATGGAAACCGGGGAGTTTCGCACTGTGGAAGTTCCTGAGCTATTTGATGTTTCTCCACAACATATAAAATATCCAGAAGAGGAGTTTCATCTTTTTGAGATGGAAGGAGAATTGAGCCTATTTGGTACTTCATCTGCAAAAGAAGTGGTCATATGGGTGAGGTCATATGGTTATTTCCAGATTGACAACTGTTGGGTTAAAAAGCATTCAATAACGTCTCCGGATCAGGAGCGTTATTGGAATTTCAATTCATACTTTAGAGATTTTGTATACATCAAGATGAAAGGAGAATTCATAGCATATGATCGGTGGGAGAAAAAGAAACAGACGCTTATTTACAATCTAAGTTTAGGTACTTGGAAGTTGTTTGAAATGAAGGAATTTCAACATGATAGATTCGTAATAACATCTCATACTCATAGTCTTGTCTCTTTGGATGCCGCAGATTCTGTTATACCACTACAGTGTTGGTCTGGGGACATACTTTTTGAGCAATAGATAAATAAACAACTTCCAACTTATTGTGGTTACTCTTTGTATCGCTAGTAAAATTCAGATCTCCGGAAGAAGATGACATATTAAGAGGGTGTTTATGTACTAGAAGCAGAAATCAATCTCATAAGTTAAAAAAAAAATTACTTCACAAAAGTTAACTTTTTTGTCTTGTAGAAATCGTTCTCAAATTTTATTTGGTTATTTCTAACCTAATTTCCGACCTTTTTGCTTCTAGTTATTGAATAATTATTTCTTGATGTGTATCTAAACTGCGGAGCACTGACATTTGTATGTTGTTTCAAGTAAATGTTAATATATTCATAGCTTTGCAATAATCGTATATAAAATTTCGTTTTAGTGAAGAAATAAAGCATTTTCTTTTTTGTTTTGAGAACTTATTTCAGTTACTGATTATATATTCATTTGTTTATGTGTTTATGTGTTTTTTTTTTTTTTTTTTTTTTGAATAAACATAAAATTTTATTGAAAACTAAGAGAATACAAACCAACAACCACATAATACAAGACACAAATTGAAAACTGACCCAAACTAAACCAACATAGTAAACCACCTACTAACACAAACTGAGAATTAAATAGCTCAATCAGAACAAAAAAGACAGACTCTCCAACAACCAAATAACAAACTCAAACCTAACTGAAACAAACCTAAGTTACAAGTTGCATATCATACTTATCCTGTAAAAGGAAAGAAGTGATAACTTTAGGAGGATCAGATACCCATTGTCCATTACAGTGATGGATTCTAGCATATTCTCCCAAGGCATCAATAGCTTTATTGCACTTTCTTGAATAATATTGAACCTGGATTTTTGATAACCCACTAATCATACTTAAACATTCAACCAACAAATATTTATCTTCCCATATAACACCTTCCACATTACCTGTCCTCAAAGCTTCCATTATAGTTTTATTACCCCCCTTTATTATTATCTTACTAAGACTCTTTCAAACAATCCAATTTGCAGCATGGAACACAACAAGAGCTTCAGCATGATCCACATCTCTAGCCCTCAGTGTGAAGGCCATGACTTCCAGGAAAAATCTTATTTGATTTCGAACTATAAGAGACACACCAGTAGTATTAGTTGCAGGAAGAATAGAAGCATCGATATTTATTTTAAGCCAATTAAAAGGGGGAGGGTGCCAATGCCTAGTAATAGTTAAACTAGACTTTTGATGAATACTACCGGGACTAGAATGTATGCAAATATTATGATGCTGACAAAAGTGAAAAATTTGCTGAATGATAGTTCTATAGGATGCAACTGTTTTCCCTCAAAGACTTTCACACATCTATTGTTCCAAATATGCCGCATAGTGATCACATCCAGGTTAAGGAATTCTTTTCTAACACCGTACGCTAAATGATCTTTATCTGCCCATGATAAAATCTATTCTTGGAGATTATGGTATTTATAAGCATCATGAAGAATGGCATTAGAAACTCCAAACCATACTGCTTGAGCAAAAGGACAATTAACCAATAGATCAATGGTCCTTAGTTCCATATTATTATCACACAACATACAATTACTATTGAGTACTTTAGCAATTCTCTGAAATCTTGCTACAACTAGGAAACTATCCCGTGTAATTTTACTTATAAAAAACTAACATTTGAAAGGAATTACTAGATGCCATATCAGAAGCCACATTTTTTCTTGCTGCCTTGAAACCACTTGAGAATAATTCTGCTTTAAGATTGCATTATATGTAGAATTAACTGTAAATGTTAGAGCACTGCTCGGTCGAACTCGTAAGCGTTGTTATCTCAAGCTTGTTTGTCAAGTTTAGGTGATCAAAACTATAAGTCTTGATTTCTAATCAACTTATAGCTATGTCTCGGATTAGGATAGAATGTGTAGTTGAGCTTTAGACTTCACGACGTTCATCGATTGAAGACGAAGAACTACTAAGGGGAGCTTGTTGAACTTCATCAACAAAAGGAATGTGTAGATGAGCTTTAGACTTCACCAATTGAAGACGAAGATCTACTGAGGAGAGCTTGGAGGAACTTCATCAATAAAAGGTATGTGGAGACTAAAACTTATCTATCACTCAGAAGTCTATTATATTTTATTTCCTAATGAGACTAAGTCGTATAGCTATATAGACTTTTATATTATACACATTTGATATTTCGAGCTGAGTTTAACTCGCTTATAAATTTCTCTAAATATGTGTTGGAAGCTTTTTGCTTTAGCTACGTTCATCATTATTCTTGACGAGTTTAGTTGGAAACAATTTATTTTTTGGAAACTAAATAATAAGTCAAAAGATGATCACGTGAAAATTGCCTTGAAACATCTTACATGATTTGTGTAATATAGTCATTTGATGTCGACTCAGAATGTTTCGTATTGATCATTCGATCACTTGAAAATTACTTATAAGCTAATAGTTTTTGTGAGACAGCTATTGTCGTCTTCTAAGAATGTTTCAATGGTTGAAATGGGAGTTTAGAATAATTAACCTTTGTCTGGATACATCACAGCATGCATACCTAGTATGCAAACTGTTTTGGTATGATTCGGGTCCGAAAACCTTGTTTGCATACCAGTATGTGAACGGTTTTAACTGTTAAATTCCGGGAACCAAGTTTGCATACCAGTATGCGAACGGTTCTACCTGAGGTAGATCCGGGACGGCTGTTTGCGTACCCGTTTGCAAACGGCTGGACAAGACCAAAGTCCGGAACTATAGTTTGCGTACCAGTTTGCAAACTTAGTGGTTAAAGTTCTAAAATCGGTTAAGTGTGATTTCATACTCATGAACAAATACATTTATAAATTAAGGAATGCAATCTTTGCAAACCGTGGCTTAATGTTCATGAATTGATTCTTGCATAAGTACTTTGTACAATCATGAATCAATCCGATTTTGTTTCAATTGGTTCTTGTATACTTCTATGAGATATAAACAATTGAACAACTATATGAGTAACACAATTATATTCATTTAATTATCTTTCATGTTTGATTGATCATCATATTTGATATAGAAGTGTTAGATGAATGTGGTTAAGACAAAAGTGTTCATATGGCTAACTTCGGTTAACTATTGTTGAGCCAACTCAATATACACGTTTAGGTACGGTTACCCATATCTAAATGAAGGTATATTTCATTTGTGTGTAACTAGCTAAGACCATCTAATGGTGGAGAGATATTTCTTTGGTTTTAAGCAAACTTAGCTTGAATCTTAAATCAGGTTTTCATCTAATGGTGGATATTGAATGCTTTGTTACTAAGCTATCTTAGCTTTGATTATAAGCAAACCCTGATTTGAAAGACTATATAAGGGAGTACTCTAGCAACTGGAAAACCGAATCCCGACACTTTCCTGTGTCCTAGTTGCGACTAGAGTCGATTCTTATTTAACCTAGGTTTTTCCACAACCATTATAGGTTAACGACTTGAAGACTTCATTTGGGATTCGTGAAGCCAGGCCCAACTATTTTTTTTCTGTAGTTGCATGTTCTGATCTTACTTGTTCTATCATATTGAGTACTATCTTCTCTAAGATCTGCTCGAGATTTATCTCCAATAGGTAAGATATAAAAAGTAATCACAAAGCTCTTCGTCTCATTCTTTGTGATTCCATAATAACTTCTTTTACTACCATATAATTAAGTTATTGTGAGGTGATTGATATTTCTAGGATGTTCTTCGGGAATATAAGACCATATTATCAATTGGTTCCTGTTCACCTTGATTTATCAAAAGACGGAACAAAACTTTATATGTACTTCTTTGGGAGATATATTTATCTATCAGAATAGACTTTTCCGTGTGAGACAGATCTGTTTATAAGTCTTCGAATTTGGGTCGTAGAAACTCTTAGTTTTGGGTGACATCAGCTAAGGGAATCAAGTACGTAGAGTCCTGCTAGGATTCAGAGGCGTAAGGAATGCGACTGTACCTTAATCGGTGTGAGACTTGGCTAGGGCTTAACTACATTCCAGTCTAAAGTTAACTTGTAGTAGGCTAGTGTCTGTAGCGGCTTAATACAGTGTGGTGTTCAAATCTGGACTAGGTCCCGGGGTTTTTCTGCATTTGCGGTGTCCTCGTTAACAAAACTTCTTGTGTCTGTGTTGTTTCTTTTCCACATTATATTTGTGTATATAATTAAAATATCACAGGTTGTGCGTAGTTCAATCAATTGGTTAATCCGACCTTTGGTCATTGAATATAAATTGATTGACACTTAGACATTGGTCTTTGGTACCGTCCAAGTTATTTCTCATATCAATCGGGCTCACAGATTTCTATCTGTTTGATTGCGGATTGTATTGGGAAATTGAGATATAACTCTTTGATATATTTCTTGGTTGAGCTCGCTTTATTAGCTGGTGCTCTCAGAATTATATTGGAGTTAGTCCATACAGATTTCCGAACGAAATATTGGGTGTGGTTGTTGTACCCCCGCTTTTTCAGTAAATGCTCCACATTTTGTAAGAGACCATCGAAGAGTGTCTACAGATGGTTGAGGAGGTATTCTAATATCTTCTATTTGATTAATCTGGTCATTGGTAAATAACTGATGCATGATATCTGTTTTCCAAGTTCTATTTTGATGATCAATAAGATCGGAAACCTTAATGACAGAAGATTGCAGATTAAACACCGAAGACATGTCATCTTGATGTGACACATTTCCAAACCAGTGACCGTTACATACATCAACTGTGGAACCATCACCAATCTCCCAAATGTGAAACCTTTTAATCCAATATAAACCTTTTAGAATCCCCTTCCATATCAAAGTTTCCTTCTTTTTTATATCCCCATAAAGAGGATTGATATTTCTAAAGTATTTAGCTTGTAAAAGTTGTACCCATTTTGGATCTGGCTCATGAAGCATTCTCCAGGAAAGCTTGGTTAAAAGAGCTTCACTGAAGTATTTAGTATTCTTAAAGCCTAAACCTCCCATTATTTTTGATTTATTTATCTCCCTCCATCCAATGATTCGACAACCCTTAGAATTGGCTTTATTCGACCAATAATTCCTTTGCATATACTCCAACTTCTTAACTGATTTTTCTGGAATTTTCAGACATCCCATCTGGTATTGAGCTATTGAACCAACAACAACTTAGATTTGCGCACTTCTACCATCTTGGTTAACCAATTTCCCTTGTCATGATTGTAGCTTAGAACCCATTTCATCTGTTGTCTCATCAAAACAAACATTTTTATTTCTTCCAATAAACAAATTAATACCTAAATATTTTCATGCAGTGGCATATGTTTCATCTGAACCATTTTAGTGAGAGTGTTTTTTTCTTCTTCACTTAAATTATTACTAAAATGAACGCTAGATTTATGAAGACTCACCATTTGACCAGAGACTGCACAAAAGTGATTAATAATCTGCATTAAGTACAAATCTTTCTGAAGCACTTGAATATAACATATGAGAGATCTTAGGGCCCATAGTAACTAGATGCAATGATGAAATCAATCCCTTCATTTCAGTTGTTTGTAACATTCGACTCAAAGATTCCATACACAGAATAAAAATGTATGGAGATAATGCATCACCTTGTCGCATACCTCGTGAAGGAGTAAAAGAAGTAGTAGGAAACCCATTTAGAAGTATAAATATGGAAGATGTACTAATACACTGATTAATGAGTTGACACCATTTTCTGTTGAAACCCAATCTTTGCATAATTGTAATTATGAAGCTCCATTCCATTCTATCAAATGCTTTCTCCATATCCAATTTTATTGCCACTGCACCTGGAAACACTTTTGTCATTTTCATATAATTAATAACTTCATGGGTAATAATAGTGTTGTCTAAGATGTTTTTACCTGGTACATAGGCTGCTTGCAAGGAGAGATAATAGTGTTGAGATGTTACTTCAGTCTATTAGCTAATGTCTTGGAAATCACCTTAGAAGCTATAATACATAAACTAATATGACGAAAATCTAAAGGTGTTTCAACATTGAGTTTCTTCGAAATCAAAACTTGATAAGTATAATTTAGTTGTTTAAGAAGATAGCTTGTTCTGAAAAAATGTTGAACCATAACTACCAAGTCATCAGCAACCTCATCCCAGCAAGTTTGGTAAAAGCATGCTTAAAAGTCATGAGGTCCCGAAGAATCCCATGGTTTAATCTGAAAAACCACTTTCTTGATTTCCTCTTTACTAGGAATTCTTGTAAGAGCTTCATTATCTGTATGAGTAATGCAAGGAGTAATTAACCCAAAAATCTCTGAATTCTGCATAAGATTACTAGTTGTAGTGATAGTACTGAAATGAGAAATGTGTAGATTTTGGATTTCCTCTCTTGTATTGTACCACTTTCCAGTATCATCCCTTGTAGAATCAATTTGGTTGTACGTCTTCTGAAATTTGCCCTGGCATGAAAAAACTTTGAATTTTTGTCTTAATTTTGAAGAATTTTATCTCTAGACTATTGAAATTTAATATATGCTTTAACTTGGTACCAATTCTGAAGCTCACATTGTAATTGTTTGATAACCTGCTGATCCACCCCCAAGTGATTATGAACCTATTGTATCTTAGCTTGAATTTCTTGAATGTGGCAATCTACATTACCAAAATATAATTTCCTCTACTCTCTAATACCACTGTGAGCAGGATTTTGTTTCTTTGTGAATTGAGCTGCAGGGGTACCAGTCTGAGAAATGTCCCAGTGTTGTTCAACTATTGACTTGAAAGATGCATGTTTTATCCAAGTCTCACATAATCGAAAAGGTTCAAAAAGCCTAGATAACTGTGGATTAGTATTCAATAGAATTGGAGCACGATCTGATCCAACAGGAATGAGATTAGTATATCATTTGGAAAAAGTGATAACCAATCATTTGAAGATAAAGCCCTATCTAATCTGGTTTTGACAAACTGTGGCTGTTTACGATGGTTGGACCAAGTGAAGGGATTGCCTATGAAAGGAACTTCTTGAAGGCCACAATTGGAATTTGTTTGTTGAATAAGAGGAGATTTAGAAGGTTTATGAGTGGAAAAGGATTGCCTATTGATGTGATTTTAATTTGTTGTAGAAAATGGTAAGAAAAGTTGTCGTTCACTCAGACTTGTTGAGATTTTGTTTAAGACTTAAAAAAAATAAAGAAAATATATTCACAAGGTTGTCACAAATATCGAGAGATTACTGAGACTCAAGATTTCACTGTTTTCCATAATCAAGTGGTTCAAAAATTAATTCTAGGCAATTATAGCTCAAAACAAAACAAATATTAACTATATTCTTTGCCAAAGTAGATTCCATAAAATATTACGTGTAGATTATAAGCATGGCGCATCAAGAATCCATAGGACTAAGCATGCTCCATCAAACAAAGTCATAAGTAATTAATCGAAATCTTAATTCAATTAAAATCGATGCAAAATGTAAATAAAGAATTAACTAAATTACCACATGGATGAAATACAGCTTCGTCCGTCGTCCCAGTGTTGGGGTTTAGCTCTTCGCAACGCTGTAACTGTGTTACAGACGTCGCCGTTACAATCCGGGTGTTGCAGATTCAAAACAAACTGTTACAAAGCTAATATCGCATACACTGTTCATAAGCGACAGTTCGGTGTGTCTGTTCTTCGTGTTCTTGAGAATGACACTTCTCTGGTGTCGTCTGCAACTCCTCCTGCTGCTGCAGAATCGCTCTGCAGCGATATTTGATGCTCTGCAATTACCCCTATGTCTCTATAAACCTCTCTGGGACTCAAAACAAACTATTTATACACCACACCTCTCTATCTAGGGTAAATCTTCACCGAATATATTTGTTCAACTCCCCTTTACGCAGCTTACCTGGGTTATCAAAACTCTTCCAAAGATAGAATTCAATCAATCAGGGAAGATATTCTCCCTTTATTCTTCACGTACCTTCCATAATTCAAACAAAACAAACCCGACAAAAGCTATTCCCCTGTTTTATCGTGAACCCATGATAATCCTCTATTTAATCGATCCTAACACCTATACCTCCACTGTTGGATACTAACATGCCCATATTAACTCAGGTCCGTGAAGAAATACGTCAAAATCTGGCAAACCCGAGCCTTTTTTTTTCCTTCTCCCCTGTTTAAGATAATCACCAAATATAACAGGATTTAATCCTTTCTTTTAGTTCCAAATATGTCATCCCCTCCTGTCTTGTCGTTACAAATTATTACCAATTCAATACCCGTGAAAATCTTCGACCGAATCTTCTATAAATCGTTTCCAAAAATATTTAGGCGAGAGTGAAAGTTTCCCCGCCTATTTCTGTTCCTTTAAACCATGAAGATGGAGTGCCCCTAACAATGGTTAGGGTACGAATAGCAGGTGGATGCCCCTTATCAATGAGGTGCCTTTTATCAATTCTTCAGGTGCTTTTAGTGATTCTTCTTGGGTGCCAATAACACCACTCCAGGGTGCCTTTAACGCATTTCTGGGGTGCCTCCATTACTTGCTCTCTGGGGTGCAAACATCACTTTTCAAACCAATTTCGCCGCAAAAGCTTATTTCTCCAAAAACACCTATAAAGACATAAAAGCAAAATAAATACAAAATCGAGCACTAACAATATATACAATTGAGACCAAATAGACACATAAATGCGTCTATCACTATCATAACAAGAAAGGGTAAGATTCAAATCCCTATAATGACCCAAAGTAGATTCATACGCAGAGCCATATCTCCAATAAGATTCCATTGTTGAGCTTTCTCTTCATTATAGTAGGAGCTACACATACAAGTTAATACCCATTGTTGATTTTGAGGACCCGAATGAACTATAAAATTCACCAAATTTTCATTAAAATGCATTAACTCAATTTTAAATCAACCCTTCCGTAAAACAGCCAAACCACAGGCTCTAACTTTTTGATTATGACACCAAACATTAGGATAATTCATAGCATGCAAAAGATAATATGCTTTCTTATCTTGTTGTATGGTCTCCGAAAGAAAAATGTTATCAGGGATGTATTGAGCTATGCAGTCTTGTAAGTAATGTCTAATATGTTTATATCCTAGTCCTTGAACATTCGATGCCAATATCCTCATATTTACAAAAGTGTAAGAGAGAAAAGTAACCTGATCCTCCTGCTCTGCTGGAAGGTTCCTCAAATGCTAATTAACAAGATTGTCCCATTCTCCAGACTGCGGATAAGCCCATAGAAACTTGGATGCATTTGATGTTCAGCCACATAATACTCTTGAGGTACATATTCATCTTGATACTACTTGTTCCTCTTGATCTTGAGGAGCAGCAATAGATTGAGCCATCGGCATAGTAGCTTGGCTACTGGCATCAAAACTCTACCTAGCTGATCTTTTTGGCCTTCTAACTGTAGATGTCTCAGCACCACCCTCTGACTGACCATAAATAGTAGGAACATGAAACCTGTCTTCTGGCATTTGAAAAGATTTCTTCTCTAATCTCTTTTTTCCCCTTGATTTCTTAGGGATATAAAAATCACTACCCTGCCTATATTTAGGATTATGTTTCCTTGGATTAATCATTTCACCAAAGTCTTCACCAAACTTGAAGATATAACTAGCGCAATTGTCTGAACATGCTCTGCTTTGTCAAAACATTGAAATTCATTTTGATCCAAAATAAGACATGTTGGACATAGCTTCCTTGGTTGTCTTTGGATTAAAGATATTGAAATCTATGAGAATACTAATAACATTGGTATCAGTGGGATTACCATCTCCGGGTACTAACTTTAGGGGATTACCAAGGATGCGTGCAATTCGACTCTCAACTTCAACATTGAGAAATCCCGGTGGCAGCTTCTTAATATCAATCCAGAATTTTTGCAGATGAAAATCAAGAGTTTCAGGGATAACAGAAGTATTTCTTTCCTTGAAAACCGCTAAGTAACCATCAAAGCTCCAAGGCCCTTCCTCCAGAACATAATTGTAACTATTCCAATCATAAAAACGAAATAGAAACATATTCGTGGCATGTCTTCTAATTTGAAAATGATTATCACCCCTGGCCATTGCAGCTTCCTGTTCCACTTTATCCATACCCATTGGATGCTCACAAAAGACCTTAGTAATTAAACTGACTTCCCATTTCTTAATACTCGGTTTGAGCATAATATGAGGGTATCGAATTACTCTCTAAGTTTGATCATCACCTTCCAAAGTTGTGTTTTTAATTCTCTCAATGAGATCAGAGACCTCACCAACAGATTTGCGAGACATTGAAAATAAAAGCAGTAAAGAGAAAATGAATACCAGAGTATGAGTTCGATAAAACCACCTCTTCCAAGATCAATGAAGTGATGCATCTGCTTAAAAGACTGTAATTGCTTGTTGACTAAATACCCACTTGCTTTTGTACCAGAACATCTTTTAATGCAAGACAGACATCGGGTTGTCATTATTTAAGATTGTTAGACTGTATGGTGCTCGAAGGCTCGTAATTATGTCTAGTCGTGGTTCATTACTCCATTTCAATTGTCAATTACTCTTTGAGTCTCCCAAATCAAACCCCCATTTCTCCTTGAACCCTAGAAAGGAAAAATTGTGATTCAATTTACTCTTCTTCTAATAGTACTGTCTGTAACTCTCGTCTCGATTTCATGATGGGAAGGTTTAACAATCTCCCAAAAGAGATCATACTAGAAACATTAACAAGGTTGCCTACTGAATCTGTTTCGGAATGCAAATCAGTTTGCAAACCATGGAGGGATCTTGTTCGTCATCCATCGTTCTCTCGGATTCACTTAAATCATCTTGATTCTGCTTCTGCTGGTAAGTTAAGCTTTATTTCCTTTTACGAGAGCTTGAAGAATTTTCTTATGCCGAGTATGATGAGAATTGTCAGGAGACATTCTTTAGTAGAAAAACAAGGATGAATTTATGCCCTCCATTTAACAAGAACAGTTATTATGTAACTGGTTCATGCAATGGTCTAATTTGCTTCAATGCCTGGCTTATAGACCAAGGTTATCATGGACCTGCTTACATCTGTGATCCAATCACTGGAGAGTATATTATGCTTCCAATTTCTAAAGGAGGTTACTGGTGGACCGGATTTGGTTACATTCCTTCAACCAATGAGTACAAGGTTGTTAGAATCTGTAATGCTGGAAATGTTCAGGTATACATTATTGGCAGTGGCAATGGATGGAGAAATGTGGGAAACATAGGCATTGATTTAGAACAAATTCCACTAGGTGCTGGTGCGTTTGCAAATGAAGCCCTTCATTGGGTGAATGACCGCGAAGGAACTGTACTTGCTTTCCATGTGACTGACGAAAAGTTTATCAAGCTTCCATCACCACCTTGTTTGACACGAGCTGGTGTTTCAGATTTTCCTGTTACACTAAGGGTTTTAGGCGATTTTCTAAGTGCTATTTATCGCAATGCTGGTAGTTGCGAAATATGGTTATTGAAGAAGACTAAAGATAATGGTGATGACTTGTGCTGGAGTAAAGACTTTAGCTTTGAGGTTTTGGACAATTACAAGTTGCGGCCATTTTGGTACACGAAGAGTGGTATGCTTCTGTTCTATGGGCATAGCAATATTTATGGTTACAATCCAAAAGATTCATCTGCCAAAATAGATGGGAGTTTTGGCAGGTATATTTCTGAAGCAATCCCTCACAAGAATACTTTAGTCTCATTAAAAGTATTAGGAGAGAAGGATACAAAAACAATGGAATCCGGTGACAGAGCAAGTTCAAGTGAGCAGACAAGAATCAGTGAATAACTGAAGAAACAGCGGAACGAAGTAAGAGATCTATAGGTAAGTGTAATGATCATAATCCTACATTGAATTTTTAAGCATGTTGAGATTACAGAACAAGGTATTATATCATGTATCAGTTACTCTTATTGATTTTGATTGCTATGTTTATTGACCATATTGTGATTTACTTTAGTTAGTCTTAATGGAACAATATAATTCCAACTTCAGTAATTTCCTTCTGTAAAAAATTAAAATCGGATCTGAGAGCTTTCCCAGTAGCCCCAGACTCCTAACCTTTCTAGGAATCCATTATGTCCTTAGTTACATTCTTTCAGTCTGTCATTTCGAGATTTAGTCTGTGATTTGGAGTTGTCGAAGAATAACAGCGTTTTGCATTAATCACATGGAGAATTTTGTTCTAGTGAAGAACCTATGCAGGTTTTTTGTTGAGAACTTATGCCGGTTGAACCGACTTATATTGTTAATTCTGTTCATTTGTTTTATGTGCTCTCACTTAAATAAAGCTTGGCTAGCCAGTCAAGAGACCCCTTGAGATTGTTGACCGTATGGTGCTTGAAGGCTCATAATCATGTCTCATCGCCGTCGCCTTTTGAGATTGACTGCGTCTTGATGTCATTCCTGCTTGGTTTTTAGTCTAACTTTTGACTTTTGGTAATGCTATATTTTGAAACTTTAACTTTCATATCTAGGAAAGTGGTAAGCACATCTATTCTAGCTCAAGGCTTGAAATTAATTTTCGATATCCTTATTATCCCACTGGTGAAGTTACACGCCTGTCATTTTCTGCTGTAATACCTGTTTACTTTCTGTTCTGTTCCAGTTTGCCACACAAGCATCTCATAATGTATGATAACTCGACTATGGTGCAGCTTGTGACGTGCAAGGCTGCAACCTTGTATCCACTACCTAACCTACTGAGTTTATTATATAACTTGGGTGTCTAAAAGATTCTATTGTAACTGAGTTTATTATCGGTTCTAGAGTCTAGCATGGTTCTTATCCTCGCCCTGTGTATAACTAAGGAATGAATTTGACTGTTTCTGTTGATCATTGGTCTTTCCCGAGTGATCATTCTTCTAGGGTTTGGTTCATCTCATTTTATTTGCATCTCTCTTCTGCTTCAGTTCCTGGTGGTAAGTTTGTGGATTTGTGTGTTTTGGTTTTCTGTTTATGGTCTGCAGCTACATCTGTTTCTAGGGTTTTGTTAGGGAGACATTTTGTGTTTGATGTAATTGCTGGTACTGCTTTTAGGGCTTTTTAATGCTCTTTTAGTCTTCAAATTTTGTAACATCTGATTAATTGGCAAATCGGTTTTTGATTGTATCACCTTGCTTCTATGAATTATGATAATCATCTCTGCACTGGTTAATTTGGAACTATGTCTGTGTTAAGGTTACAAATGGTTAACTGGAAACAAACAGTTGTAACAATTTTGGATGTGTTAAACAGACTCAAGAAATTGAATGTAGATTGTCTAGTAGTTATGGTACTCTCGACTTTTTCATGTCCAGTGGCATTTGCAGAGAGTAAGGAGAACAAACTTAGCACACATGTATAGAATACTGAGCGGTTTCACCGATTGGTGTGTTTAGCAGGCTCAAGAAATTGAATGTAGACTGTCTGGTAGGTTTGGTGCTTTCGGCAATTTAAAATCTCACGTCTTGAGGTGTTCAAAACACTGGAAAAAATGTACTGTATTTGCTAGATTCTGTAAATAATATCTGGTGACAAAAAAGTCAAAATTGTGCTTCTGTAGATGACAGTTAGTATGTTGTTGATCTGTAGTTGTAAAACATGACAGTGAAGTCACGTTTTGCATTCTTCACACCGATGTTTGTTGATTCTATCACTGCATTAGCAAGTTTCAGAAA
Source organism: Papaver atlanticum (assembly GCA_023531105.1). Taxonomy (NCBI): domain Eukaryota; kingdom Viridiplantae; phylum Streptophyta; class Magnoliopsida; order Ranunculales; family Papaveraceae; genus Papaver; species Papaver atlanticum. Next base: position 2,154,414 of record JAJJMB010012638.1, read on the forward strand.
TAGTCAAATGTTTGTTAGCTGACTGACATGCTAAACATATTTGGCTAAGTCACTTTTGGTTATCTTTGTTACCAACAAGTCCAGGAATGAAGACTTAAGAAATCCAGTCTCTTAACATTGACCTAATAGATGTTGTAAGGTTAAACTTGTGTTTAGTGTTCTGAATTTCGAGTTTAACCTGCTTTCAGGTTTGTTACTATATGCTTAATGCTTAATTTCTGAAGTAGAGATTAGCAGTGGTGCACTGGCACTTGTCAATGTTGTTTCCAATGCTTATATTACATTGAGTCTCCTATGCTAGTCTCCGACGGCTCAGATTCAACGACTAATTGTTTTTGACTTCCAAATATAATTAGTTTTTACTTTATTCATCTTCCAAATATAATCTTGGCCAAGTAGTTTCTATTCCTGGTGTGTTAGATTAGTCGGCTCTTGAGGTGTATAAATATTGTATTCTTTGGGGAGCATATGACTGAGCAGTTATCTAAATGGGTAAACATCCATGCATTGCTTGGGTTCCAACCCTTTTGGGCAAGTGTCGTCGTGATTTATATACAAAAAACAAAGCGAAGGATCGTGTTTGTGCAATTGAGGGTCCTATTCCCCATCTTCCTTATGATATCATCATCAACATGCTTTCTAGACTTCCAGCAAAGTGCATCTTCAAATTGTGGCAATCCAAATCAAATAACTTATTACATGACTTGACGACAACTCCGCACTTTATACGCTCACACCTAGACCGAGCTACTCCAACCATTGTTGTGCAATCTCTTATACACAATGAGAATGAAATCAAGCTTTTTCCTTTTGATGGTAAGGCTACAAGCTTTGATCTTAGTTCATGTAATAATGCATATTGCAACGGGAAATTTAATCTCTGGGGTTCATATGATGGGTTTCCTTTATTGAAAAATGCATTTTGTCCAATGCCATTTTTCTGCATTCTGAATGCGATTACGAAAGAACAAGTGATTCTGACTTTCCCAGATATCGATTTTTATGTATGTGGATTTTACTTCCATCCACATAAAAAGGAGTACGAAGTGATTTATGTATGTGACGTTAGTGAACAGATCTGGGACTTTCAGATTCTTAATCTAAGAACTAACCACAGAAGAAGTGTTGGTAACTGGAGTTTTCCTCCAAGTAGACAAAATCCGCCTGTTTTTATTAACAATACTTTTTATTGGATGGTTGATTGGCGCTTGTACTTCGCGGCGAACCATGTTTCCCCTAGCCTATCGGAATCAATAGTGTCATTTAATTTAGAAACCTAGGAGTTTGGCACTGTGGAAGTTTTCAAGCCATTTAGTGATTCTCCACAATGTAGAACATATCTTGAATTGGAGTTTCAACTTTTTGAGATGGATAGGCGAATTGAGCCTATTTGGTACTTCAACTAGTACTCATGGTAGTTCACCTACTCCTGAAGTGGGCATATGGGTGTTTAACTACAGAGACATATGTTGGGTTAAAAAACACTCAATAACGTCTCCGGATGGAGAGCACAGTTGGAAGTTCAGATCAAGATCATATTTCACAGATTTTGAATACATCAAGACGAAAGGAGAATTCATAGCATATGATCGCGTGGATAAAAAGAAACAACCGCTTATTTACAATCTACGATTAGGTACTTGGAATAAATTGTTTCAAAGGAAGGGATTTGGACGTGATATATTCGTAATAACATCTCATACTCAAAGTCTTGTCTCTTTGAATGCTGCGGATCCTGTTATATTTCTATAATGGTGCACCGGCACTTGTCAGTGTTGTTTTAAGTACAATGCTAGAACTATATTCATGATCTTTGCATTAATCATATGGAGAATTTTGTTCTAGTGAAGAACTATATATATTTTTTATTTTATTTTTTTGAGAACTTATATATGCCGGAACCGTTTTAATTGTTGATTCTATTCATTTGTTTGTTTTAATCTATTATCAGACCTCTTTATTAAGGAGTTGAGTCTCTGACCGGCTCAGATAAATTCTGTTTCAGTTTAAAAATAGAAAAACACCGAAAACTTTGACATCCAAGTATACTCTTGGCCAAGTGGTTTATATTCCTCGTAGGTTTTGTATTAGTCGGCTTTAGAGGTATACAAATTGATGCATAATGGTATTTCACACATACCATTTATGCCCTTTTGTTTCGTAATTACTCATTTATCCCCTTCTTTCCCTTATTTCCCATCTTTGTCCTTTTTATTTACTATTTATTGTTTAAACCCTAGCTCTTCTAGTGGGAAGTTTTGCTTGTTTAGAAAAGTGGTGTAAGAACCCTAAATCCTTCCTAAGAGAAGAGCCTCCATCATTTTGTTATTTCCAATTTGTAATTGGGTAGAAATTTTAATTTGTAAGAGATGCATCTATTATCTTCTAGTTTCCAATCTTAGAATTGGATAGAAATTTGAAGATTATTAGAGAAGAACCTCAAATCTTTGTATCTTCCTTGTTCAAAGGGTAGAAGAAGCATCATTTGAAGGTTGGTTACTTTTGTTTCATGGTGTTTTGTTATAATTTAACATTCAAATTTCAATTATAAGTGTTACTTTACATTAGTTGGTATCAAGAGCTTTGGTTTGATTTTTTTGGGGAGGTTTGGTGAAGATATTAATTGTTAGTAGAGACTACTTTTCATAATCAATTACATTGGGTTGTGTTTCATTTGCTTTATAATTTTTTCAAATTGGATATTTCAATTATATGGTGATTTCATTATGGTATCAACAAGAAGAATGAAAATGGATGGGGAAGTAATACTAAGTAAAGTTCAAGTAAAAGAATGGTTAGATAGAATAAGACACAAGATGTTTGATGAAATGTGTCAACTAGTAGAAGAGAAAATTAAGAAGTTGGAAAATCTTTATATGGACTCATTTGAACTCTCTAATGATTATGAAGATGAAATGGAGTTAGAGAATTCAATTTCCATTGGTGGGTATGAGAATCAAGAAGTTTCCTATAAGGTGTTTGATAAAATATTTCTACCAAAATTTGATAGTTTTTCAAGTTGTGGGGAAGGTGAGATTGGTAATGATGCTGCCCACATGGTATTTGATAAAATGTCTCCACCAAAATTTGATAGCTTTTCAAGCTTTGAGGAAGGTGAGATTGGTAATGATGTTTACTTTGATCCTACGTCCCCACCCATATTTGATGAGGAACCTAGTGAAGAAAGAGAAGAAGAATTTATCACCGGTTATCAAATACAAAGATTGGGTGTCGTAAACAAATACTCCATGCTTGAACTTGACAATGGTGATCGAGGGACAAGGCATGACGCATTCCAAACCACTTGTAGCATGGTAAGAAAGGTAAGCAAGCTTGTTAATAATTCCGATAGTTATGTTTATGCCGTATCTGAAAATGTCATTAAAGAGATGAAATTTGAAACAAAAGTTCACCCAACAACAAGCTCTTTATCTAGTATTAGCAAAGAAAATGAGAAATTAACTTATGTTGATCAAACTTGGGCTTCCTTTGAAGACAAGTATAATAGCGCTAGTCACCATTCAAAGTTGGAAAAACTACTTGGTGGTTCTTTGCTTCTTGGGTATGCACTTAACTATCACCACAAAAGGCTAGACTTGGTGGGTAAATATAAAGGAATAAATCGAGGTCGAGTAGTTTCCAATAAGGTAAGAAGTTCAAGCACTAGTGAGTTCATTTTATTTTTGGACCACATAGCGTTGGAGCACGTCAATTTCCAAGACAAGCTTTCGCCGAGTCATGGTAGTTTGGTTTTAGTTGCATCAATTCACTTGGTTTCATATTGGGGTGACAATGCTATGGATGAAGAGATGGACAATTCGAGGGCGAATTTCACTTAAGGAGGGAAGGATGATGCATAATGGTATTTCACACATACCATTTATTCCCTTTTGTTTCGTAATTACTCATTTATTCCCTTCTTTCCCTTATTTCCCATCTTTGTCCTTTTTGTTTACTATTTATCGTTTAAACCCTAGCTCTTCTAGTGGGAAGTATTGCTTGTTTAGAAAAGTGGTGTAAGAACCCTAAATCCTTCATAAGAGAAGAGTCTCCATCACTTTGTTATTTCCAATTTGTAATTGAGTAGAAATTTCAATTTGTAAGAGATGCATCTATTATCTTCTAGTTTCCAATCTTAGAATTGGGTAGAAATTTGAAGATTATTAGAGAAGAACCTCAAATCTTTGTATCTTCCTTGTTTAAAGGGTAGAAGAAGCATCATTTGAAGGTTGGTTACATTTGTTTCATGGTGTTTTGTCATAATTTAACATTCCAATTTCAATTATAAGTGTTACTTTACATTACAAATATTGAAAGTAATCCTTGTTGGGGATCATATGACAGAGAGTTGTCAGAATGGTTAAACCTCCATGCAGTGCCTCCTGGGTTTCAATCTTTTGGGGTAAGTGTCGTGATTTATTTACGAAATACAAAGCAAAAGATTGTGTCTGTGTAATTGAGGGTCCTTTCCCTGATCTTCCTTATGATATCTTGATCAACATACTTACTAGACTTCCAGCAAAGTGCATCTTCCAACTGTGGCAATCCGAGTCAGATGATGACTTATTACATGACTCAACCACAACTCGGCACTTTATGCGTACACACATAGACCGAGATACTCCAACCATTGTTGTGCAGTCTTTTATAGAATACGGTGACGACAATGAAATCGAGCTTTTTCTTTTTGATGGTATAGCCGAGGCTACAAGGTTTGATCTTAGTTTATGTAATAATAATGCAGATTGCAAGGGGCCATTAACTCTCTGGGGATTCATATGATGGGTTCCTTTTATTCAAAAGCAGTTTTGGTCCATTATGTATTTTGAATCCGATTACTAAAGAACAAGTAATTGTGATTTCCCCATATCGCTTTTCTTATGTTTGTGGATTTTACTTCCATCCAAATAAAATGGAGTACGAATTGGTTTGTGTATGTCACTCTGGTAAAATGATTTGAGACTTTCAGATTCTTAATCTAAGAACTAAGCATACAAGAAGTGTTGGTAGCAGGTCTTTTCCTCCAAGTATGAGAAGACTGCCTGTTTTTATTAACGGTACTTTTTATTGGATGGTTGATTGTGCCTTGTTAGAGAACTATTTTTCCGATAGCCTATCGGATGAACTACCAGAACCAATACTGTCACTCAATATAAAAACTGGGGAGTTTGGCACTATGGAAGTTGTTAAGCTATTTAGTGATTCTCCACAACATAGAAAATACCCTGAAGAGGAGCTTCAACTTTTTGAGATGGAAGGCGAATTAAGCCTGTTTGGTACTTCATCTAGTACTCATGGTCCTGAAGTGGGCATATGGGTGTTTAACTATAATGAGAAATGTTGGGTTAAAAAGCACGCAATAACGTTTCCGGATCATGAGCAGTGTTGGAATTTCAGTTCATACTTTAGAGATATTGTATACATCAAGACGAAAGGAGAATTCATAGCATATGATCGCCGGGATAAAAAGAAACAACCGCTTATTTACAATCTACGGTTAGGTACTTGGAAGTTGTTTGAAAGCAAGGGATTTGAACGTGATAGATTCGTAATAACATCTCATACTCATAGTCTTGTCTCTTTGGATGCTGCAGACTCCGTTATACTACTACATGTTAGTTGAAATAACTAGATAATAACTTCGAACTTACCGTGGTTATTCTTTGTATATTCAAGAGCTTTGCATGAACGTAGTTTTCTTTTTTGTTGAGAACTTATGCCGGTTGAACTGTTTTGTACATTTTTCTACGTGCTTTCACTTGAATAAAGTTTGGCTAGCCAGTCAAGAGACCCTTTAAGATTGTTGACTGTATGGTGCTTGAAGGCTCGTAATTATGTCTCACCGTGGTCGCTATTCGAGTTGTAAGCGTGAATTAGCAGGCAACTATTAAGTATGAAACCTTAACAGTTCTCTAGGAATCCTGCAACGGGTCACCTTGTCTCCAAATCAATTGATGTTGAAAGCCTACCTACCGTTCTTCAAACGTTAGGCCGGGGGTGCAACAACTGAAACAATGCCTCTCTAGTCCATCCATCCATTTATTTATTATTATTATTATTATTATTATTATTTTTGGGTACAAACCTCCCTAAGTTGTTGAATTCTACTAAACCACTCAATTGATTCAAAAATCCCCTTTTCTCCATCCACTTTGAAAAATGTTGCTCTATGAAGCAACATCTTTATCGGTTAGTACCGTTACCCACTTGATTGCATTGCATTGTTGTGCAATTTTGACACATAAAATGACTCATAACTCCTTAAGATTCTTATTGCATTGTTGTTCTAAAAATATGACATCACCCCACCATACACATATCATTTTCAGTACTTAGTGGAAGGTGATCCCAGCTCTCTTCTAGATGACCATGATTGAGCTACACATTTACCAAATTTTCAAAGAGAAGAATTTGGCGATTACTCGGAGCCGGCCGGTACCGGCTAAAATTAGGAAACAAAGGCACATGTGGCCGGCTTATGCCCATCACCAGACCAGTACAGACAGAGAGAGGCACATTCAAGACGCTCAGTCTCGCACTTATACTTTTTTTGTCTGAAATTACCAATTTAACCTCAGAACTAATCGGACACAACGTGTCCTTAATAAAGCTGAAACCAAACTGATACAAGGCTACGTTGGTCATCTATCGAATTCACAGATCAAAAGAGAGAGATAGGAAAGAAAAAAGGAAAAGGGGTAAATAGTTTTTCTCTTTTGGTTTCGGTCGATTTGATTGATCAGATCATTCATTCAATTGATTCGTCGCAGTTAAAGTTATAAGTATGAGTAGCGGAGATCTCTTAAACATTCAACCAACAGAGCTCAAATTTCCATGTAAGCTTCTTTTGATTTCTTTTGGGGGATTTTTTTGTTTTTATTGATTGTTTGCCCTAGATTATTGTATTTGATTTGATTTAATGCGTTTCTGTTTTGTTTGTTTTGTGATTAGTTGAATTGAAAAAGCAGAGTTCATGTTCTTTGCAATTAACGAACAAAACCAATGAATATGTTGCTTTCAAGGTGATTTAATCTCTGATTTCTCCTTCTGTTTTCATCGTTTTTCTTTGTTTTTTTCTCTCCTAATCTCTTCCTGTTGTTTGGATGATTTGAAGGTTAAAACGACGAATCCAAAGAAATATTGTGTTCGTCCAAACACAGGAATTGTATTACCTGGAGCAACATGCGACGTTACAGGTGATGATTCTTGATTGATTTGATTGATTTTACAGATCTATTGTTGTTTTTAGATGGTGAGTTTTGATTTTTGTTTTTTATTTGGGTTTAGTAACGATGCAAGCACAGAAGGAAGCTCCACAGGATATGCAATGCAAAGACAAGTTCCTTCTACAGAGTGTTACAGCACCAGACGGTGCAACAGGGAAAGACATTGCACCTGAAATGGTAAATATTCTGTGTTTTAATTGATTTTCTTAGAGGAGTTTGATTGGTTTGATTCTGGTATTCATGTGTTTTGTTTTTCTTTTTGTTTTTGTAGTTTAACAAAGAAAGTGGAAAGGTTGTTGAGGAATTCAAATTGAGGGTTATTTATATTCCAGCTAATCCACCTTCGCCGGTACCTGAAGGATCTGAGGAAGGATCTTCTCCTAGGGCTTCTGGTGTGGAGAATGGGAATCCAGGAACTTCTTTGTTTGATGCTGTAAGTAATTCAGTAATTATGTTATGTTAAAATTTCACTAGTTATAACTTGTAACTTATTGAGCCAATATATGTAATTTGCTAGCTGCATGTTTCTCTTCCCATCTTCAATGGGAATTTGATATTATAATGATTGCATAGGATAGTACGCTTTTGAAAAAGTTCCCTTTGAAACTTCGTTCACAGTTTAGGTTGTTATACTTTCTTAGTTACCATTGGCATTGTTAATTCATTGGATTAAACACTTAGGATCAAACAAAGAAGTCCCTTGACGAAACGAAATGAGAATCAGGGAACTTCTTTGTTTGATGCTGTAAGTAATTCCTTCTTATGTTATTACTGATAACTTATTGTACGAATCTATGTCATCTGCTCGCGTTTATCAAAAATAAATGTCATTTGCTAGTTCCATGTTTCTCTTCCCATGCTCAATGAGAATTTGACTTTATAATGTTTGAATAGGATATTATGCCCTTGAAAAAGTTCCCTCTGATACTTCGTTTGCAATTTAAGTTGTTTACTTGTATAGGTGCCATTGGCATTGTTGATTCATTGGCTTAAACACTTAGGCTCCCCATTAATTTATGTTTGGAAAACAATATAACACTTAGTAACAATATCCCAGTAATTTGGTTGTTATTCATTGGCTTCTGTACTTGCTCTCTTAAATTGCAAATACAGTTTTCATTATAGAACTGAAAAAAACTGTTGCCAACATTAAAAAGTGTATTTTTATGGAACTCGGCTGTGTTTGAACTTCTCAGGTATCAAGATCTCTAGAGGAGCCAAAGGAGAAATCGGAGGTAAAAGTTTCTCTTTTAAAACCAAATTTGCCCATATATGATTGCCTATAGAACTATAAGAAAATGCTTTATAGGTTTGAAGTTGGTAAATCTTCTTTTTCGCACCAGTGTGTTGCTTAAACCAGCTCTTGATCTAGGATAGATAGTTTGATAGATATCTGCTTTTGCCTTCTGCCAGAACTCAGGTGATTAGTATGTTACTTTGTCTTGGGTTGAAAATTTTCACCGTCATTTTGTTTATAGTATCCTAAAACTAGTGCAAATTTGTGGACCCCCTAAAGACTGGGGTGCTCATTCCCCACATTCTTATTGGTTATTCATTTGACTAGTGTTTTTCTTTATTGTATTTTTATTTCTATATGCATTGAAAACATTAGAACTCAATAGCAACATGGTGGTTTTTAGGAGAGAGAAAAAATTAGTTAAGTAAAACAATCAACGTGCACCCTGATTTTTAAGGGGTGTACAAATTTACAGGTGATGTTCTTTAAAAGGACATCTTACATTGGTGAATCTGTTGAGTAGTAGGGGTAGTTAAAATCGCATTAGATGCATACTATATAATAAACAAAGTTTTAGTAAATTAAAATGCTAATGGTGCTGTCCTGGAAATATAGGCCTTTCACTTCTGTTTCTCTCATGGATAGAAGGGGGAGGTCTGAGGAGTATTTTAGGGAATGATTTGATGGCCCTGGCAAGAAAGAAGTACCTGTATCACAAATTGGATCATCCTAGTCAAGGATGAGATCTTGAAATACAAACCCTTTTGAAGGCAGAATAATAAATTATAGACCCCCCAAGATGATGTACGTCAATGTGCTTGCCTGTCCCTCTCTTGCTCAGATTACCAAAAGCTTGCTTCCTCTAGTAGCTCAATCAATTGAGGGACAGAGACGTCACTGCAAAGTAGATGTTTGTCCAAACCTCTCCTGGAGCTGTATCAAGCATTGTGAGAACAAATGAATCTCTGAAACTGTAGGGGCCAATCTGTCCAAGAGGCTTTTTTACTAAAAAGGCACTTTTGTTGGGACATATTTCGTTACTACTTCTCGATGGTTTTAAAAGGAAAACGAAGAAAGAAGGTGATGGGGATAAATTTTAGTTATAAATAAAGATTTTAAAACGAATGTAGTGACTTGGGAGTGGATATATGGGCATTAGCAACGACGGACAGCTAAGTAATTATTGATGATACATTCAATATGAGTAAAAAGAACTTTGCTGGAAGTAGAAGCATGTAGAATTGAGGAGCATTATACCAGCTATGGGTCAATACTTTTGGCTTTAGCCCTCTAGACTTGTTGAGAAATCTGGCAATTTGACTGTTTCATTGCATGTTTTAAGTGACACATTCGGAAATGCAACTGCAGCTGTTAATGTCTAATCCTATTGCACATTTGGACGTTTCTACACCTAGGCTGAGAGCCACATTTGGACTGTTTACCTGCATGGAAGTTCCTGTTTTAGAATATAGTCATTGCAATTTGTTTATGTTACTAGCAAATTCCTGTATTCTCATCTTTAGGTATTTAAACTTGATTAATTATTCCAAGCCGAACTTGTTGTAGGATTTCTTCAGATCAGAAGCCCTTAGGGAAACCATGTCACAGGAGGTTCTTTTGTGGTTAATTGATTAAGTTGCTCCTTTGATATGATAAAATGCTTCAGTGTTTATACTGTCAATTCATAGTGTAAGCTTCATTTGGGCAGTTGAGCTTGACCCAGGCTTCACCTAGTTCTGAAAAAGTTGCCAGATACTTATTACAAGTTATGCTGTTCATTTTTATTACATTTTCTCAAGATATATGTTGGCTGCATGACTAAGTGATGGACTGTTTATATTCAACAGGCATGGTCTATGGTTTCCAAGTTGACCGAGGAGAAGAATTCTGCAGTTCAACAAAATCAAAAGCTTCGCCAAGAACTGGTATGACTCGAGCATCCTACTAGTGTTTTTTCATTCAGTATTCATAAATCTCAGTCCTTGATTTTTCTTCTTACGGTGTTGTCTCCTATTGTTTTTTAGTAATCTGCTTTGAATGATGTTTCTGTTATATATGTTTGCCTTATAGTATATATATCGCCCGTATGAATTTAAGGACATACTAACAACCTAACTGTGAGGTAGCATAAATCCGTGATACACCTTTCTTTGTAGGAGAATTTTTTAATCTTAGAGTATCTGCAATTCCAAACAGCTATATTTTTACTTGGAACTGCCACAAAGTTTCAGATATTAGCGTAACCTGCTTACAACACTAAAACCCGAACTTTAGTTTCCTTTGTCCCAACCTTTTCCCAGTTCTGCAAAATTTGACTTTGGTAAGGAACTGATTACGTAGTTGTGTAAACCATATGCATTCTGCTGGATAGACACATTAATTGCTACAAGGATGCTATATGATAACCGACTGCAGACAGATAAGATGGTTCGCTTGTAGTGTTTGATGGACAGTAGAATGGAGTAACAGAATTATTACTTATAACACATAATTCATGAACCAAGTGATTTTCATTATTTTGGTCTGGTCTGGCTTTGTAGACTGTCTTATCCCCCTTTTAGGATATTATTTTCTTCGAAAATGAGATATCATTCTCTGTTTGTGGCCCTTTTGACTATTTGTATCTTATATTATTCTCATTACATCACTTTGTTATACTTGGGGGTTTAGCTCACATGGACTTTGGTTTGATGACAACCTTTTTCTAGTTTTTTATTTCTTATGTTCTTTTTATTTAGTTAATTGCAATACTTCTATGCAAGGTGTATCCTAATGACGCCATTGTGTTAAACAGGAATTAATGAGAAAAGAAATTAGCAAAAACCGTCCTGGTGGCGTTTCTTTCCTGTTTGTGGTGGTGGTTGGTCTCCTTGGACTATTAGTTGGATTCCTTGTGAAGAAGTCATAAGAATGCTGGTACCATATATTGTAAGAAGCGTGTCGTCGGCCTCTCATCTCTAGAAACTACTGTGTCAGACGCATCTTTTTGTGTTATTTGATTTTATTAAACAATTTTAAATAGGTGAGACAACCTTCTGTGTTTTTGTATAAAAATTTGGTAAATCTTTGGTCACGTATTACTGCCTCTAGGGTTTTAATACACCATATGGAAGAATGAAATTTATTTCTTTTCCTTTTTCTTTCCGTGTTCAACCCGACTGTCAATTAACGTGACTGAGCTCCTTCACTGAACCCTGTTTTAGAATTGCTATCTATGACCTCATTTTCGTGAATAACTTGACTGCGATAACTACATACTGGGTGCAGGGTTATTTCCATCAAGTCCTTGTTAACGTATCTTGATTTTCTGATAAGAAATACAAGGTCTTCTATGGAATTTGGGGAAGTATAGATGATCATTTGAACAATCAACTGCTGACATGTCTGGGTTTGTCTAGTTCTTAAGGAGCTTCATAATTTTCTTCATTTTCTTCCTTGACTAGAGATTGTGATAATATCAGCTCGGCTCCGTATCTTTGGCTTCAAACCTTGTACTTGGAAAAGTATTTATGGCAATTGAGTTTGGTTTGGGATTTTGGATTTCGATTTCGATTTCTCAAAGACGAGAAGTACAAGTATTACTATATAAAGTTTGCGAAATTGTTACACAAAATATGTTCTTTTTTTTACTAGCGTTTATTTTGTGAATTTGTACACATATACCATAAACATTTTACCGACTTGCATCATAGAAAAACGAAGAAACAACAACAGATCAAACCATAACCCAAAAATTAATCTAATTGCATTGCATGAAAACATGCTGGAGCTTCTTCTGCGTCTAGCTATCCTAATGACCGGATGATCCAATTTCTTCGAGCTCGATTCCTTCCGCTGCAAATCTAGCCTCTTTATAAACATACCACTTTGCAGCAATCATATAAACCGCAAAGTTTAGAATGCTTAGCCCAGCTAACAACCAGTAAAAGTCATATAGCTTCCCCTGGTTTATATTGTCCGCTAACCACGGATGCGTGTCGCCAGTAATCATGTGCACAATCGAAACCAAGAGAGAACTGAGAAAGAAACCTAGTGCAAGTGTGCTCAGAAACAAACCGGTACTCATAGTTTTCATCCCTTTTGGACACTCTCTTAGGAAGAAATCAAGTTGCCCTGTATAGGTAAAAGCCTCACCAGCACCGACTATTAAGAACTGTGGGATCAACCAAAATACAGTTAACGGTATAGTGGCATTCGGATTATTCGCTAACCCATTTGTTCGTGCTGCATTTAACCGCTTTATTTCCGTTAGAGCAGCCACTGCCATAGCAATTATGGAAAGCACGAGGCCTACACCGATACGCTGTAACGGGGATAGACCATGCTTGTTTTTTAGCACTTTCCGGCAAATCGGGGCAATCAACCGGTCGTAAATTGGAACCGTCAGCAAAATGCTAGCTACGAAGAAAACCGTAAGTGAACCACCAGGAATCAGGAAATTTCCAAGTTTCCGGTCCATGGTAGTTGCTTGCGAGACGGAGAATGTCGTCATCTGAGCATACACCGTCCAAAACATTATCGTCGTTGCCCATATTGGTAACATCCGCACCACCATTTTCACCTCTTCGACGTCCGTCAGAGTCGATAAACACCACTTATTATCAACATATTGCTTGTTTTGCTCTACATCACTGTCCTTGATTGCCGCCTTATCGAGAAAACTGCACATACAAATACACGCAACTATTAATAAAACGATTCACGGCACCAAGATAATAAAACGATTTTACCGATTAAAAAATAATAATAAAACGATTCACGGCACCAAGATCTAAAATCATGTGCATTATTTGAACAAAGTGAGACAAATTATAAATGCCAATTGGGTCGGTTTGGACGTGATCCATATATTTTTTTTCCCTCTTGTGGTCCATGAAAGTAGATATGACTAGATTAATGTCTACGTCGCCTAGCTAGATTAGATCAATGACGATCACATCCACAACAGTGAGGCGGGCGCTGTTTTATAGTAAAGCTTTTTTTTTTTTTTCTGGTCCAAGAGAATCATAAGCCTAGTGTGACCTCATCAGAGAAAGTGATTCATACGATCAGTCTGAGAATCTCTACATATATACTTTTGCTGATGAATATGACAGAAGAACAAACACAGAGACGATTCAGTAGTAACTCAGCTAAGCTGGTCATGCCCCATACTGAATTTACTCGTGAATCATCTTTGGATTTCGTCACTGTCTCACTCTCTTTAAAACCTTCCTACCTACCAAATATTAATGTATATGCTAGCTAGTTGTGTGATATCATCATCAATCATACTTCAAAATTATTAACAAAAATGATAGGAAAAGAACACGAGCCACTTGCCCCCGGTGGGTGGCGTGACGTGTTTTTGACCGTTAAGTAGAAAGATTTTTTCTAATCATATTTAGCCAGATAAGGTGATTAGGGTGTTTTTACAGGAGTGTGCACCCAAAACTCGGTTATTGGCTTGTGGGTGCTTTAAACCACTATAAATACCTATTTTCCATTCATATTCAGCTAGACAGATTTTCAACTCAAATTCAAAATATTTATGCAGGAGAGTACACCCTAGTGGGACTCAATTATTAGATATAATGACATAAATGACATAAATTTCTCACCAGCTAAAAAACCCCAATCTATACTCGATAAATATGAATACTTTAAATCATAATTCCTCTTAAATCATAGCTCATCCCTTTATCAATAATTTATATTGGATTGTCTGGAAAGTGGAATCTAAGTGTCTCTATGATCATCAACTCTGGATTATTATAAGTGAACTTTCCAATGTAAAATTTGATTTTTGTTTTATGCACTTTTTGGATATATACTAAATGAAAACTTTATAGATAGATTCCGAATGAATTACGTACCGGAATTGTTTGCTATGAGGTAGTTTTTGCTTCTGGGTTTTCTTTTTTCCGTCGTCTTGTACTTTGTCGTCGAGGTTGAAAAGAAGTGACGAATCGGACGGTAACTCCAAATGACGTTTCCTCCATGCAGCAACAAAAACCGTCGCTATTTGTGTCAAGGGACTCCCTACGAGGTTTTTGAAACGGTAATTCCTCGTTCCAGATAAGAAAATAACGAGGCCTAAAACAATTGTCGTTGCACAAATACCGTAACCCCATTGTCTTCCGACGTTATCTTGGATGTAAACAAGTACTGTGACTGCCAATAATGCTCCAAGACTAATGAAGAAGAAAAACCAGTTGAAAAAAGTAGTCATTTGAGATTTTTCCTTTTTATCGGATTCGTCGAACTGATCGGAACCAAAACCAGATACACTTGATTTTAAACCGCCGGTTCCGAGCGCAGTTAAGTAAAGTGCCATGTAAAGAACCGTGAGCTGAGTGCTGGTTGCTGGAATACATTCTGACGAGCCAACTACGGCGCACTTCGGTGGCCGAAGGCTTGGAATTACGGTAGATATTGTCAATATCGTCACACCCTGTAATCGGAGAAATTACATACGGTTAAAACTAGGAAAATGAATAAAATATAGATTACTAGGCTTCAATAATTGTTTTTGAATATTAAAGACGATGATACCGATCACATTCAACAAGATCATGTAACTGTATCCAGCAGGGACATTTATTCTTGTAATTATTTTTTAATTATTTATATTTCAACGGAAAATCTAATCGCACTTAGTCGAGTTTTGTCGAACCTTAATTAAATAAAATTTATTATTCCCTATTTTATTTCAGGTAAGTATCTTACCATGGCTTGAACAGTGGCAAAGATGGCTATGGTGAGATATCTGCACAAGATCAATACAAATGAGGTAATCAGAATCAGAAAACAGAAATCATCAAGATCGCATATACTGACCGTCCGAGAAATGTATCGGCGATGAATCCACCGAGCAAGCAAAGCATGAACGACGTCCCTAAAAAGTTCGTCACTGTATTAGCTGAAGTTGCATTTCCGAGATGCATCACACCAGTTAAATACGTAACCAAATTCACAGCGATCCCTAGCGTTGTTAATCTCTCGTTAAATTCCACTCCTGCAACAAAAAAAAAAAAAAAAAAAAAACATTATTAATCATATAACTTGATATATAATGATGACTGCATATATATGAACGTTATACGAGAGACGAACCTAAGATCATGGCAGCACTAAGCCATCCTCCAGATCTCGACCTATCAGAAGGTCTACCTTTGTAATCCCAAGCATCTGAAAGAATAGTATTACTCTTTGTTTCATCAGTGGAAGCCATTTTTGTTTGCAGTGAAGAGTACTTAACGTGGAAATATGAAGATAGAGAGAAGGAGTTTGTGTCCGGAATATGAAGTGTTGAGATTGGCCATTTTATAGGTGTAAGCTGTAAGAGTGTTGCGTGGACTGGATCACGGATGTCATGAACAGTGGCAAAGCTCCTCAAATAATTGAATAAAAAACTGAGTTCCCAATTTCCAGAAATAAAAATAAAAATTAATTAGAATTTGTTTTGATATTATCATGTTTGCTACATCCATAATTAATACTGTGATGTCACCTCCTCTAGATGAATTAACTTGGCATTTGGAAATTAACTTAGAATAATTACCTCAATAATACCGGTCGTTGGTCCACCGGGCCAGCTTCATCATCGATATGAGAATTTAACTAATATTTTTTTCCCCGAAAAATTAGGTCAATTGCCCAAATATTTTTAAAACATAGCTCTAATGGACGAGTAAAAATTAGTATGGGTGAAATGGACACCGAAAAATAGTAAGAATGAATCTGAATTCATCCTGGCTTAAACTTTAAAAATAGCGATGGTGAAACTGGATGCATCCTGATGTAAATTAAAAATAAGAAAAAGTATTTGAAAATGGGTAGGATGAAACTGTTTACATCCTGGCTATTTTTACATTCTCGTCTATTTAAACAATATCAAATTTTACATGTCTTTTTCACCAAGGAATTGCCGTTATTGGGTTAATTGATCAATTTTGTGTTTTTTCTTCTGTTTTTCAGATTTTGAAAATTATTAGGAAAAAAAACTCGAGGTCGTTGCGAGCACCATCGATGAGTTTGCATAAATTCGATCGAGGACCACTAAACTGGAGATTATAAAATTTGATACCTTTGATTAGTACAAGGAACGTTTTTAGTGTTGCTAAAACTAAAGTGATAAAAATTGAAATTTCTTACTTCTTGCTTCTTACTGTTAGCTTTTTATGCAACGTAGTAACCACCAAAAATTCTTATTCGGCATTTCTGTAGATAATTAGCTTAGCAGGGTAGAATCCATGAAAATAATATATCATATTACGCTATATCAAGTCGTGCAATGTATGTATTGTACTTAATTTGTAGAATATTGGGTTGTGTTATAAATGTGTTGCACGATCCAATAACACAGTCTTATATTCAATTTGTTCGAGCATTTTAGATTTATCAGTATCTAAGAAATAAAAGGGGAAATATGGAGAATTTTTTTTTGTTGGTGCACTTGCTCAAGAAGTGTTTGTGGCTGTTGATGGTTACCGTTGATTAAGCTATTATCATTACACTAGGTGCTAAAAAGGAAAAATACTATGCACTACTGATAAATAAAACTTGCTTTGATATTGACTTTGAGTTGGGAGATGTAATTTTAGCCGACCAATTAAAATCATTTCATGTTTTTTTTTTAATTGATTGTTCAACATTTAGTAATAGGTTTGACAATTTCTTCTCAATGGAAAATTACATCTAATAATAGAATCTATAATTCACTTTAAGAAAGTTAAATGAGAATCAATGATTTATGAACACTCACGTGTATCGAAATAGTGTCTAAAAGGAAAGTCTGGGCATGTTCACAAAGTATACACTACTATGTATTTTGTATGAAAATCAAGATTATAAACAGGTGTCTCTGATTTTCAAATAAAAATATAAAATGGGATATTTTATGTGCAATTATGGAATAGTTTGAGTTTTTTGTCTCCTGTTTGGGAGTGTCTAGTAAATGCTGAACAATAATGTCATGTTGATTGGCTATCAACGGATTATGTTTTAAGAGGATTGGGTTGGTCATATTAAATGGATTTCTAAATTTCAAGACTGTTATTGGAATTACAAATCCAATATATCCAACAGTGAGCATTGTGTTGATATGGATTGAGTGGTCATATATGGAGGTTTTAGCTTCTTCTAGAGATTAATATGAATTTCTTCTTCTTCTTATTTTTCATTTGTAATACTCCTGTTTGTTACTAAAAGAAAAAAACTGTTCATTTATAAATGACAGTAGAAAAATACTAGTGTTGATGACTTTTAAGGGAAAATAAAAATAAAGGTATTGTGTACTTTTATATTATGATATAATAGTTCAAAATAGAAATTCTGATAAGGTGCCTGATGGCAACTCAAAACTACGAAGTTACTTAAACTGACCATTTTCGAGAGTAAGAGGTATACACTGAATGTCAGCTTGAAGATTAACAACAACTTGAGGCGGGGAATTGACGCTTCCTCTAACTGTATAATTGAACCTCTCTTAACTAACTTATCAACCACAAAGTTAGCCTCTCTGGTAGTCTTTATTGATGTATACAGATAGTAAAGCGATGATCAAGAGACTTTTGAGAGTGGGGGAGGAAAAAATGTAAAAGACAGTGTCAGGAACAATATTTGGAACATCATCCCTTGCAATCTGGTCGCAATATGGATTGAGCGCAATGGAAGGCTTTTTAATGAGAAATATAACACTCTGGATGCAATCATCAACAATGTAAAAATATTCATCTACAACTGGTGTATACGGACAATTTTTTTCCAAGATGTCTCGTTGAACAATGTCTTATACAATTGGGAGGCTATGATGCATTAGGTTTTAGTCTCCCCCGTATCTTGCTTTTTAGTATTTTTGGGGTTATTTATTTCTCTTCTTCTTTATAAGTGGCTCTACTATAATTGAGCCCTTTCTTGTATTCTCTCTTCAGCTTTTTACCCCCTTGGTGAAGAGCTGATTTTTCTAATTCATTGCCCTTTTCGCGTCAGAAAAAGAATTTAGATACTTTTGTTGTTTTTTTTTCTTTGTAAAAAGGCAAAACCTCATTCACTGGATACAAAAATTTCGGTTCACAGTCTCTGAACCAAATGGTGTTAAATAGTTGATACAGTTTTGGACGTGGATACTGTTCGACATAGTTGATATACTGTATCCCGTCCATATGTGTTCTATTGCATTAGCATCTTTCAATACTCCATACCTACTCGTTAAAACGAAAACGACATTGGATTATTTTCTAAGTCAGTATTAGTTATATATACTCCTAGCTTTTGCGCATATCTCAATTAACAACATCAAAGTAGGTTCAGTATCATTTTGAAAGGTAATGTTATGATCACTTTGTTTTGTTGCGTGTTAGAAAGCTGCATCAGCTTCTTTTGCTTCTAATTGTTCTTTTGTGGTACAATATGCATTTTAAGAGATAGATGCATCCATGTATGTGCAAAACAAAATTTCTTTTATCCGAACAACAATTATCATTAGGACAAAACATTGAGTTAAAGTTAATTTATGGCTTTTCATACGTATAATAAAGCCAATCATTAAATTCAATTACGACAAAATCTATGTTCCGGTATAATGCAATGTATCTTTCCCCTATTTCTCCTTGTGAGTGAGAGAGCCATAATTGAATTCCTAATAAATCGCAGGTTGAATTTTCACAATCCGCTCTCATGTGGAATGGATATATATGGTTTGAACTATGGCATGTCAAACACAATGGGGTTTAGACTGCACCTGTTCTGAAGGAAGGTTTGGTGGAATAAATATGTTAATCAACCTATCAAATTAGAAATTAAATACATTTAACCGCAATAACTCAATATACCAATTGGTTGTTACTCTGAGAGCTGACATGACATGTAATGTGGCATCCATTTGAAAATATGAGTCCATATTAAATTATTTAGCATAATATTGCTATAATAAATGTTGCCATGTATGTGCAAAACAAAATTTCTTTTATCCGAACAACAATTATCATTAAGACAAAGCATTGAGTTAAAGTTTATATGTGGCTTTTCCTACGTATAATAAAGCCAATCATTAAATTCAATTACGATAAAATTTATGTTCCGGTATAATGCAATGTATCTTTCCACTCTTTCTCCTTGTGAGTGAGAGAGCCATAATTGAATTCCCATTAAAGGGAATAGCAAGTTAAATTTTCACAATCACCTCTCATGTGGAACGGATATATAAGGTTTGAACTATGGCATGTCAAACACAATGGGGACTGCACCTGTTCTGAAGGAAGGTCTGGTGGAATAAATATTTTAATCAACCTATCAAATTAGAAATTAAATACATTTAACCGCAATAACTTAATATACCAATTGGTTGTTACTCTGAGAGCTGACATGACATGTAATGTGGCATCCATTTGAAAATATCAGTTCATAGTAAATTATTAGACGACCGAAGGGAGTCCTTCTATGTGTTCACTATGGAGGCCAAAAATGCAATTGCACGCAATGCTTTTTTTTTTTTTTTTTTTAAAAATCATCGCAAAAATTGAACGTCGATTGGTCCTTTTTCTACGAAATTGAATCGACAATTGGAGAGTCATCAACCCTGGCTATGGTTAGGCGCAATCGAAACGATCGGAAGTCGAGCCGATTGACGGTAATTGCGGCGTGAAAATGGCAAAAAAAACGTCACCTATACTTTTAATTTTGATCTTGACCGTTGATTACCAGCAAAATTCAGCCACACGATCTAAAGCTGCCGTTGTTGTTACAAAATTGTTACATATAAATGTTACAAAATTGTTACAACATAAGTATCACACAAATGTTACACTTATAAATGTTATTTAACCACTGTTACAAAAATTGTTGCAAACGCTATTGCAAAACTGTCACAAAAACCATCCCCTTACAGTTCCACCGTAGCACTCCCAAACTTCGGTCGCCCCCCCACCGCATTGCGGTAATCTAGTTTAGCATGATATTTCTATAATAGATGCTGCCAAGTATGTGCAAAACAAAATTTCTTTTATCCGAATAACAATTATCTTATGCCAACAATTATCATTAAGACAAAACATTGAGTTAAAGTTAATTTGTGGCTTTTCCTACGTATAATAAAGCCAATCATTAAATTCAATTACGACTAAATTTATGTTCCGGTGTAATGCAATGTATCTTTCCCCTCTTTCCCCTTGTGAGTGAGAGAGCCAGAATTGAATTCCCGAAAAAGGGAATCGCAGGTTGAATTTTCATAATTAGCTCTCATTTGGAATGGATATATAACTATGGCATGTCAAACACAATGGGGTTTAGACTGCACCTGTTCTGAAGGAAGGTCTGATGGAATAAATATGTTAATCAACCTATCAAATTAGAATTTAAATACATTTAACCGCAATAACTTAATATACCAATTGGTTGTTACTCTGAGAGCTGACATGACATGTGTAATGTGGCTTCCATTTGAAAATATCAGTCCATAGTAGATTATTTAGCATGATATTGCTATAATAGATGCTGCCATATATGTGCAAAACAAAATTTCTTTTATCCGAACAGCAATTATCATTAAGACAAAGCATTGAGTTAAAGTTAATTTGTGGCTTTTCTACGTATAATAAAGCCAATCGTTAAATTCAATTACGATTAAATTTATGTTCCGGTATAGTGTAATTTTTTTCCCCTTTCTGGTTGTGAGTCAGAGAGCCAGAATTAAATTCCCATTAAAAGGAATTGCAGATCGAATTCTCACAATAACCTCTCATGTGGAATAAATATATAGGGTTTGAACTATGGCATGTTAAACACAATGGGGTTTAGGGGAGATAACTAAGTTTTAGCTCTCAAACTCTCATTCCTTGAGGGAGAGGGAACCAGAGATTGGGGAGATAACCTAAAATTGAGGTAACATATTATACTAATTAATATCTTAAGTGGGGTCAGGTATATTTGTCCTTTTTAGCAGAGATATTATTATTGTTTTTTTTTTTTTTTTTTTGCATCAGGGATGACATCTGTAATTTTGGAGATGGAGAGAAATTGTCCCCAAGTAATAAAACATAACTAATAATCCAAAGTGGTGATGTTCAGTAGTATCATTGACAAAACTAGAAATATGGTACTAGTGGAATCAGTTAAAAACACACAGCAATAGAGAATCTTTTCAGATTCATCCTCCATATTCACTGAATCAGTAGTAGTATCTGAGAATGAGATTCACTTTTCTGACTTTCATCCCTTCTTGTCTTTCAAGCTATAACTTTCCATAGCTTCTTTATGTCCACACACCTGCTCGGATGGCCGGCGGGGATGGCCTACCATGGCGGAGCCAAGATAGTAGGTAAGCGGTAAAAATTTGACCTAAGGCGAACAATGTGTAACATGTTTAAATTAAAAGTCGACATTTATGTGAAAATAGTTATAAGTTGGGTTTTTGAGCCAATTTGTAAGTTCGGGGTAATCGACTCTAATTGCTCCTGCCTGACTCTGCCTCTGCAACCTTGCATTTAGTCCCGATCTGTGCGAATATAATTTTTGAAAGGGCTTAAAATGTGGGGGACTGTAAAATTAGGACCAGGAATTTTAAGTTTTAATGGTCCAAAAGGCTATATTATTTGGAGCTAAATAACTATTTCTGTTTGTCAGGAACGGTCGAAAAATAATTCCGTGGGCATGGAGAATAAGTAACAGTGTCATGGGTGACTAGTTTAGAAATGCAACTTGGAGCTTCTGTCCAAAGAGTTAGGACCTAGGAGCCAGCTACACAGTGTAAGTTTTTTTTCCCAATCTTCGACAAATAATAGACACATTACGACCTCTAAGTGATTGAACAGAAGACTTGAATTCTTGATACCACTTGTCAAGAGCCTACATTAATTTTTACTGTTTGTGTCTGTGAAAACTACTCAAAATCGAGACCTCTGCTGTTAGGTAAAACATCATTTGCTTTTGGATGAAAAGCTATTCAGGACTTCGGTAAGTCCGGTAGGATGGGTCTTCTGAAGGGGTGGATCTATCTGATATCCGAAATCCAAACTGATGTAGCCTTTTTTCCCGAGTCCAGGGTTCAGGATTGGACATGCTAGGTTATATTGGAAAACCAGATACCGCTCCTCGGCTAAACTATTTTCGGTCACTCTGCACTTGGCTGGACAGGGTAGGCCTCAAAATTTGTCAGGTTTATTTAGATAAGTCACTAAAACTTGCCAAGTCAATTTATGGCTAACAAGTTGGAGAACAAGAGGCTAAGAGGGCAGTACGAATTTCTGGCTCACAGTATAAGTCCAGAAGAAGCTTTATAGTACATCTTGGACTAATAAGGTCAGTACAGTAACCGTTCTACCACCCAAACAAGTAGGGTTGTTGTCTAAATAGGTCCTCTAGATATTGAGACGAAAATGTACATCTACCTAATAGTTAAAACATTAACTAATATCACCACCCCAAGTTGATTCATTGAAGACAAAAATGAATTTGTTTCCATCCATTCTTTTTCGTAGTTACTTACAAAAAGAAACAAACTCTTGGAGCTTTCTTCTTAACGTGGCTTAACTTGGTTGAAAAAAATGAAAATTTCCTTGGTTGAAAATTTGTTTCTTGTTTCATCTCAATCAATCGACTACAATGCATGGCCATGCGACCCTTTGTAATGTAAAGTGGCGAGCCGTCCGTGAGGATCTTTTCCAAAAATACTGGAAAAATTTAAGTCTTCTTTTTTATTTTTTCCCCTCGTTCTCATCAAAAAGAAACTCCAAGAGTGACTACAAAGTTCAAGAACAAAAGTTTTCCAAGGAAATTGTCACACAAAATATTCTTTATTTATTTTTTTCATAAACTTGCGTTTATATTTGTGAATTTGTACACATATGCCATAAGCATTTTATGCTGAAAAGGGAAGAAACAACAAAAGATCAAACCAAAACCCAAAATTCAATCTATTTGTTTGTCATGACAACATGCATGACATGCAACATGGTGTAGCTTCTTCTGCGTGCTTCTAGCTATATCAATGACCGCATGGTGCATGATCATCAATTTCTTCGAGCTCGATTCCTTCCGCTGCAAACCTAGCCTCTTTGTAAACATACCAGTTTGCAGCAATCAAAAAAGCCCCAAAGTTAAGCATGCTTAGCCCAGATAATAACCAGTAAAAGTCATAAAGCTTCCCCTGGTTTAGATTGTCGGATATCCATGGATGCGTGTCGCCAGTTATCATATGTACTATTGAAACCAAGAGAGAACTAAAAAAGAAACCTATTGCAAGTGTGCTCAAAAACAAACCGGTACTCATAGTTTTCATCCCTTTTGGACACTCTCTTAGGAAGAAATCAAGTTGCCCTGTATAGATAAAAGCCTCACCAGCACCAACTATCAAGAACTGTGGGATTAACCAGAAAACAGTTAACGGTATAGTGGCATTTGGATCATTAGTTAACCCATTTGTTCGTGCTGAGTGTTGACGCTTTATTTCCGTCAGAGCAGCCGCTGCCATACCAATTACGGAGAACATTAGGCCTACACCGATACGCTGTAACGGGGAGAGACCATGCTTGTTTTTGAGTACTTTCCGGCAAATCGGAGCAACTAAGCGGGTATAAATTGGGACAGTCATCAGAGTGCTGCCTACGAAGAAAACGGTTAGTGAAGCAGCAGGAATCTGGAAGGACTTTCCAAGGCTACGGTCCATTGTAGCTGCTTGGGAGACAGAGAATGTCGCCATTTGAGCATGAACAGTCCAAAACAGTATGGTCGTTGCCCATATTGGTAGCATCCGCACCACCATTTTTACTTCTTCGACGTCCGTTAGAGTTGATAAAGACCACTTGCTATCTATATGTTGCATATTTTGTTCTACATCGGTGTCCTTGATTGCCGCCTTATCGAGAAAACTGCACATAAAATACATAAACTAAGAGTCTGAGAATCTGCATACTTTTGCTGATGAAAATCCAGTGGAGATTTGAATGGGACGGAAGAGGCTATCTACTATTGATTCTTTGTATTTCGTCATTTTTATGTCTCATTCTCTTTAAACACACCTACCTACGGATATATACTAGTTTCGTGATATCATCATCTATAATACTGCAAATTATTGATAGGGGATAAAAAGTAAAAATATGTCACTTGCTCAAATTATTGATAGGGGATAAAAAGTAAAAATATGTCACTTGCTCGCTGGTATTGGACAGTCAGTGAACTGTTAGACTGACAGATTTTTCGCTCATATTTAGTCGGACATATTTTCAGCTTAAAGATGACTAGGTGCTAAAGTAGAAGCGTAAACCCTAACTGGTAAAATAAATAGATTTTTGAGTTTTCTTATATTCAGGTAGACGAATTTTCAACCCGAAGGTGACTAGGATGTTTATGCGGGAGCGTGCCTATCAGGACTTAACTATTAGATAAATACTATAAATTTCTCACCAGCTCAGGCCAATCTATATACTTAGAATATGAAATTCTTTAATATTGTCTGGAATCTAGACATCTCGATGATCAACTCTCACTATTATAAGTTAAACTTTTTCGATGTAAAATTTCATTTTTGTTTTATGCACTTTTTGGAAATAACTTTTAAGAGATTCCGGATTACGTACCGGAATTGTTTGCTATGTGGTAGTTTTTGCTTTTGGGTTTTCTTCCCGTCGTTTTTTACTTTGTCGTCGAGGTTGAAAAGAAGTGACGAATCCGACGGTAACTCGGAATGACGTTTCTTCCATGCAGCAACAAATACCGTCGCAATTTGTGTTAAAGGACTACCTAAGAGGTTTTTGAAACGGTATTTCCTCGTCCCAGATAAGAATATAACCAGGCCTAAAACTATAGTCGCCGCACATATACCGTAACCCCATTGTCTTCCGACGTTATCTTGTATGTAAACAAGTACTGAGACCGCCATTAATGATCCAAGACTTATGAAGAAGAAAAACCAGCTGAAAAAACTCAACATTTGGGATTTTTCTTTATCATCGGAATCGTCGAATTGATCAGAACCAAAACCAGATACACTTGACTTCAGACCACCGGTTCCGAGTGCAGTTAAGTAAAGTGCCATATAAAGAACCGTGAGCTGAGTACTAGTTGCTGGAACACATTCCGACGAGCCTATTACAGCACACTTTGGTGGGTGAAGGCTTGGAATTACAGTAGATATTGTCAATAACGTCACACCCTATTCAAAATCAAAAAATTACCATATGGTTAGAAAATAGTTCAGATTATAAATAAAAATAAACTACAAAAAGAATAAATAATCTATGATCCGAGAATCATTGATTTGTTCAGATTACTATACCTGAAACTAATTTCTTATTTTTATTTTTATGTTATAATTTGTATTTCAACGGATAACCTAGTTGCACTGCCGCACTGGGTCGAGTTTTATCGAAACTTCATTAAAATAAATAAATATTGCATGATAATTAATTTATGTCCTGTAATTATCATACCATGGCTTGAATTGTGGTAAAGATGGCTATGGTGAGATATCTGCACAAGATCAACAAAAATTGAGGAAATTAGAATCAGAAAAACAGAAACCAAGATATCGAAACTGCGGTAGCTAGTTATATTGTACTGACCGTCCTAAAAATGTATCAGCAATGAATCCGCCGAGCAAGCACAGCATGAACGACGTCCCTAAAAAGTTAGTAACTGTGTTAGCCGAAGTTGCATTTCCCAGATGCATCACTCCTGTTAAATACGTAACCAAATTCACTGCGATCCCTAGCGTTGTTAGTCTCTCGTTCAATTCTACCACTGCAAAAACAGAAACAAATCATACACAAGTCAGTATATAGTTCACTTACACAGTAATAATTAAGTACGAAAATTGCACGAGAGACAAACCTAAGATCATGGCAGCACTAAGCCATCCTCCAGATCTCGACCTATCGGAAGGTCTACCTTTGTAATCCCGAGAATCTGAAAGAGTTGTAGTACTCTTTGTTTCATCAGTGGAAACCATTTTTGGTTGCAGTTAAGAGTACTCAAAGTGCTATTAAGTTCAGGAAGAATATGAATGTGAAGGGGATATACGGAGAGATAGATAGAGAGAATGATATGTGAGTTTGTGTCCGGAATATGGTGTTGAGATTCTCCATTTTATAGGGTGTAAGCTGTAAGTTAGTGTGTGGCTCATGGATGTCACAAACAGTGGAAAACTCCTCAAATAATTGAATAAATAAATGAGTTCCAAATTTCAACATAATTTTTTTTTTTAAATTTGTTTTGAGATTATCATGTTCGCTACATCCATAAAAATTGTGATGTCACCTCCCCTAGATGGTTTTGCTTGCCCTTTGGGGATTAAATTAGTATAATTACTTCAATAATTCGAGTAGTAGTCGCCTCTCGGGGCAGCTTCGTCATCAATTTAGCGAATTTAATTAGCATTTGTTGTTATCTTTTCTTCTAATTTAGATTTTTAATAATTATAGAAGGAAACTCGAGATCGTTGCAAGCACCATCTCAAGTTTGCGCAAATTCGATCGAGAGCAACTGATTGATTGATTGATTAAGAGAATGTAAGTAAACTCGAGATCCTAAAATTTGACACCTTCAGATTAGTATAATCAAGGAAGGAATTTCGACATCCAATGTACGTATTTATGTTACTAAAACTAAAGTGATCAAAGAATGAGTTGCATACTCAATGTATAATTATAAAGTACTCCTCTTAGCTTCTTCTCCCTATTTAGCTACAGTAACTAAAATATGATAATCCGCAACATCATTTTTATATATCAACTTGGCAAACAACTGTTTTATAAAGTACTCCTCTTATCTTCTTCTCCCTATTTAGCTACAGTAACTAAAATATGATATTCCGCAACATCATTTTTATATATCAACTTGGCAAACAACGGTCAGGTTGTATAACATGCCTGACATATTTAAATTTTAGCGTGTTGTGCTGTGCAGACTCTTAAAATCTTCATTCTATCCTGCTCTTTTATTAATCCCCCGAAATGCTTGTAGTTGTTTATGTTTTATCATTGATTAAGCTTATTATCATTACTAGCTAGGTGCTACAAAAGAAAAATGGAAAATGGTGAAACACACCCTATAAACTTGGCTGGTTGATATTGACTTTGAGTTGGGAGATAAAATTATAACCGACCAATCAAATTCATTGCATGTTTTTTATTGATTGGCCATTATCTAATAATATAGGTTTGACTATTCCATCTTTAAAAAAATATGTGATTATTGCTCCTGGCCAGTGGAAAATTATCTTCTTCTTTTCCTTTTTTGCTGATGGAAATGGAAAATCAGTATTAATAACACTGAATAAGAATGCACTTCAAAAAAAATATGTGAGAATCAAGGATTTATGAAGCTGACATTTATAATCCAAATGGGGTCATGAGGAATGGTTTTGTATCTTCACAAAGTGTATGAGTGGCATATATATATATATAAGTATATATGTATTTTGTATGAAAATCGGATCATACAGAGGTGTCTCTGGACTTTCAATAAGATATTTTTTGTGCAATTAATTATGAGATATTTGATTGTTTTTGTCTCAAGAGGTGGTAGAGTTGTCCAAGGGTGTCTAGAGAATGATGAACAATAATTTCATACTAATTGGCTCTCCACGGAGTATGTTTTAAGAGGATTGGGTTTGTCATTTCAAAAGGACAAGCTGCCAAGCTCGTTATGAATTTGCCCTCATCTCTGTTTCAAAGAGAGCTAATTATGGCTCTTAACACATAGTATATATAATAAAGCCAATTAATTAAGCTAGCTAGATTTTCATTGTCTGAGTATAATGGATCGCTCATCGTTCCCCTCTTTCTCTTTGTGAGTGAGGGGGCGAGAACTTCATTTCAGATTTCCAGCTAATAGGAATATTAGTTGTATTTTCGCAACTATCTCTATGTTTTGACATGACAAATGATGTGCCATTCATCCTAAAACGATTAGGATTAGTCCAGTTGGCTATGAATCTAACTCTCATCCTTAAGGTTAATGATTTCATAAAATTCCAAAAAAAAAAAAAAAAAAAAAGCGAAAATACACTGATCTTTACGAAGTGATTTATTTAAGAGAATTTTGATAAAGTACCCCGTTTTTTGGATACCCACTAAAAAATGCTCCCGTTTTCTTTTTAAATTTGTTAAAATACCCTCACGTTAGTTTTTCCATCTAGTGTTAGTTAAGACTAATTTACTTTACATATTTGCCCTTTTATTATTGCCACATTGATTTTATACATAATTTTTCAGGTTCGTCGAGTCCGGTTCAGGATCGCTACACCACTTTGAGGTTCGTTACATCATTTCCCAAAAAGGGTCCATTATTTCAAGTGTTTTGGGATTTTTGGTTGGAAGAAAACGACATTCTACAACATTTTTTTAGGTTCGTCGAGCCCGATTTAGGATCGTGACAACGCTTTCAGGTTCGTCGATCCCGGTTCAGGATCGTTACACCGTTTTCAGGATCGTCGGATCATTTACCCTCCCCACCAAGGAGATGTAGTTCAGGGGTAAATAGGACTTTTAATTTGAAAGATAACTGCCACCTAGCACTTAACTGTATGTAATTTTCCTTTTGAAAAAAACGGTGTACTTTAACAAATTTCTAAAAAACGGGGGCACTTTTTTAGTGTAATGTGAAAAGTAAGGTATTTATCAAAAAGCCCTTTATTTAAGGTATGTCTTAAAATCCATTAAAAACTTGGTTGTAATTAGCTAGTTTTTCTTTTAGCATTTTCCATGGAGCTAGTCAGACGGTACTGTAACTGAGTTGCTGCACATAAGGTCTTAAGTTTTTCTCAACTCTCAATAGTTTGGGGAGCGCCACAGATTTGGGGAGATAACCTAAACTTAATACTAGACTATAGTATTCAAGAGGGTAGGCATAGTTGTCCTTATACACCAGAGATATTATTATTAGTAATTTTGGCATGGGGGATGACATCTATAATTCTAAAAAAACAGACAACTAATAAATAATCCAAGTGGTGATGTTGGTATCATTGACAAAACAAGCCAGAGGCAAGAAAATATGGTTGCATCAGATAAAACACCACTGTAGAGAATCTTTGCAGATTCATCCTCCTTATATTCACCGAATCACTAGTATCTGAGAAAGTGAGAATGAGATTCACTTTTCTGACTTTCTTCATTTGTTTTCCTTCGACATTAACTTTCCGTAACTCTAATAAGTCTGCACACCAGCCAGATGGACGGCCATGGCGGAGCCAAGACTTTAGGCAGGTCTACAAAAGTCGAACAATGAGTAACAAGTTTACAGAGATAACCAGCAGAGTCCCGCCAGCTGGTTGGTAAAGAGCTGAACTCTCATATTTGAGGCGTTGGATGGAGTGAGTCTCCGCTCTGAAACTAGGACCTAGAGATTTGGATTTTATAAATTCAGTTGTTCGTATCTGGTTCTGCTCTTGATATTTTGTTACTGCAGATTCAATGAACAAGGAGGACGCGTTTATATTTAGTAAGAGTTTAAAGTGTGGGGGACATTCTAAAAATTGGACCAGAAGTGATTTTGATTTTTAAATGTCCCGAATTCCAAAGGGTACATTTCTTTGGAGGCAAGCAACTATTTCTTTTTGTTTTAAACTATAAAAAATCAATTTTATGGAGAATAAGTAACAGTGTCAGTCTCATGTATGACTAATTTAGAAATGCAACTTGGAGCGTGAGTCCAAAGAGTTAGGAGCCAGCTAGAGAGTGAGTAAGTTTGTTCCTATTCGTCGACAAATAATAGACAACATTACGACCTCTAATTCATCCAACAGAAGACTTCAACTCTTGATAGTACTTGTACATTAATGTAGTTTTATTGAATGTACTAGTGAAAATTACTATTTACGGTTGAGATCTCTACTGTGCGGCCGGTTTAGATGAATAACTAGTTCAGGGGCAAGTCGAGTGCGGTTTCCAGCCCAACCATTATCTAGGGCAGTGGTTTAGTGCAACCCTTTTTTAGGTTAAATGCAACTCGCAAGAAAAAAAGGAAAAAGAAACTCACAATAAATAAAAATAAATAAAAAAATCACCAATAATCTTGATGCCCAATCAAAAAGGTTACCCAAGTTGTTGTTTACATCAAGGCTTTGATTTTTCTCGTGGTGCAAAATCTACTTCTTTGATTTGGCTTGCCCATGGATGTTAAATTGGGATGCTCTTTTCTCATGGCAACCTCATTGAGTTTTCCTTGGTTGGTTTCTTTATTTCCCTTGTGTATCCCTTGATTTGCCAAGGTTCCTACGGGGGTTGTCAAGTTATTTGGGATATACTAAATTTTATATAAGACAAAACACTCTCAAATTATTGGATTGATACATCCTCAAACAAATCGATAACCCCCTATACCAATTTTATGATTTTTTTGTACATTGTGGACTGTTCCACTGGTTTCCTAACGGTGTTAATCTACAACCAAGTCCAGTGAGGCTAGTTAAATTAGCCTCACGTGAGCTCATAGAGTTCACTACATTTAAACAGTCTGTTTCCAGTAAAATGTTTCCTGCTGTCATAGTCTTGGCACAGATTATTGCTTCCATTATGGCCAAGCATTCCGCCTGTTCAGGGTTTAGTCCTCCATTGAAGTTCCGGCCTCTGATGCCTCTGCTTGTACCTGTATAATCACGCACAATTAGCCCAGTGCCAAAAGATTTTGATACATCATCAAAAGAAGCATCTATGTTAATCTTGAGTTGGCCTTTTTCCGGTGGAATCCACTGTTTTTGTTTTCCTTTCAATTTTCATCTCTCTTTATCACCTTGGACCATATCACACTGTTGTATTAGACACCTTACACTGCTAATGGAAGTCCATCTATTTAGATTTTTATTGTGAAAGATTTTATCACAACGAGATTTCCAGATCTGCCAAGCTGTGATCATCAGTGTGAGTAACCACTTATTATAGCTTTCATCACTAATATTCTGAATAGTATTGAACCAGCTGCTTATCCAATTGATTGCAGATATGCGCTGAGCCTGTATATTTGAGACATTTACATTCATTGCTAGCAAAATTGAGGAAGAGTAGTTGCAATTAATAAGGATATGTTCTAATGTTTCTTCTTCTGCCTTACAATGTGGACATAGTGATTCAATCCCAGCTTTATAGTGACTTAACTTAACCAAAGTAGGAATTATTCCTTTTAAACATTTCCATATGAATAGCTTAACTTTGTGAGGAGCTTCCATTTTCCATAGTCATTTCCAGACTATTTTTGGAATCCGATGCATGTGTTCACTTGTTTGATTTCCTTGACTAGTAAATGTTTTATAAGCTGACTTAACTGTGAAAGTTCCTGCTCTATTTGGTTCCCAGATAAGAGTGTCTTCTCCCTGCTGAGGTAGATACATCTGTAACACCAGTTGTGCTATGTGATCAGGAAATAATTCATTAATAAGAGGAGTATTCCATCTCTTTGGATTGTTAAGCATTAGATCAGATACATAAACTATTCTAGCTGGTTCAGCAAAGTTCTGATTTGGTATTGGTGGCACATCAAGTCCATGTACCCATTTATCATACCAAACCAAAACCTTAGTACCACATCATATGGACCATCTATGATGCTTCTGAACATTTCTTAAACCTTGTTCAATTTCTTTCCAAATCCAAGAGGAGTTATTGTGCTCTTCCTGAAGATGTAAGAAATCACAGTATGGAGCATATTTTGGTTTTAAAACTTTTACCCATAGCTGGTTTGATTCTGTGCACAATCTCCAGGCTAGCTTAATAATTAAAGCATTGTTAAAGTGTTCCAAATTTCGAAAGGCTAATCCTCCTTCATTTTTTGCTTCATTAACAGAATTCCAAGCAATGAGATTGATTCCTCTGTTGGATTTATGTCCCCACCAGAATCTCCTTTGAATGGAATTCAGGTTTTTAATAATGCATTGTGGTATTTTAAAATTGCCCACATAATGTGCTGGAATCATATTGAGAACAGACCTAACCAATGTTGTTCTTTCCTCTTGATTTAAGGTTTTCGAATTCTAGGCTTGTAATCTATGTGCAAAAGCATCAGATAGACTTTCAAAAGAGCTAGCTTTAGACTTACCAAAAAGGATTGGCAGACCAAGATACTTATCCGAAGTACATAGCTCCTTAACTCCTAATCTGTTCTTTATATACTGTTTCCTCTCATCTGAGATATCACCTGCTATAAAAGCTGCTGATTTTGAGAAATTTATCATCTGACCAGAGAGTTTACCAAAATTCTCTAGAATGCCCATGACATTATTAATTGTTGCATCATCAAATTGAAAAAATAGCAGACAGTCATCTGCAAAAAGCAGATGATTGATAGATGGAGAATTTTTGCTGCTCGAATACCTTTAATCATTTTTCCTTGTTCTGCTTGATATAAGGATCTATCTAAGTATTCCATTGCACATATGAAGAGATAGGGAGATAATGGATCTCCCTGTCGCAAGCCTCTAGAAGGAAAATAAGTCTCACAAGGATTACCATTAAGCCTGATAGATACTGTAGTGGTTGAAATGCACTGATGAATGAGAAATCTCCAATCTGGACAGAAACCCATTGACTCAAGCATTTCATCTAAAAAGGACCACTCTAGTCTGTCAAAGGCCTTCGACATATCTAGCTTAAGAGCTATCAGACCTTTCCATCTTCTAGATCTTTTCATTGTATGTATTAATTCATGGGCAATGATGATATTGTCATTTATATATCTTTTTGGGAAATATGCAGCTTGAGTTGGAGATATGATTTTCTCCATCAGTGGTTGCATTCTTTTGACCAAAAGTGTAGATATTATTTTGTAGGTGTTATTACATAGACCAATGGGTATAAAATCACTTGGAGTGTTGGGATTTTTGGTCTTGGGAATGAGACAAATATCAGTTTCATTGAGTTGAACTAGGAGTTTCTTGTGTATGAAAAAATCTTGAACTAAATTGATGATGTCTTTCTAAACTGTTTCCCACTGTGTTTGGTAAAATCCTGCTGGGAATCCATCCGGACCCGGATAATTCCAGCTAGCTAAGCTCTTAACTACATTATAGATTTCCTCTGCAGTTGGCATATTCATAAGAGAAGCATTTTCATTAGTTGTAATGTTGCTGTGAATATGAGCAAATGAGAGATCTTGTATTTCTGGAGAGGTAGTTGTGGCAATCGAAGAGAAATGAGTAATGAGAAAGTTGGCTAAATCCTTCATGTTATGCAACCAGATTCCATTAGGATCTCTTAAGGCAACTATATTATTTATATCCCTTCTTCTATTTGCCATAGAATGTAAGTAAGCTATGTTATTATCTGCTTCTTTGACCTATTTATCTCCTGATTTTTGCTGCCAGTATTCTGCTTCTATTTTTTTCCAATGCTGCTAAAGCTCTATAGTGGTCTGTATTTGAGAGATGTTGTAGTCACTAACTGGTAGAGACTAAAGGTGTTCTAACTAATTTTTTAGTAAGGTTACTTTCTTATCTATCTGACTAAAGTTTTGTCTCTTCCATCTAGCTAACTTTGTTCTAGTCGAAGAGATCTTATTGCAGAAGTTTGGATCTGAGGATCTCTAGGAATAAGCAATAGTCTTGGAGCATGAAGGATCAGATTGCCAACATTTATAAAACTTCCAAGCATTCCTAGGAGTAAACATTTCAGCTTCTGTATGAAGTAAAATTGGAGAATGATCTGAACCAAGAAAAGGTAGGTGATATATTTTCGAGTCAGGGTATTGAATTAGCCGCTTAGCATTGTGAAGTGTCATGTCAATCCGAGCTCTTTTACATCCCTTTGCATTTGATCTGTTTGTCCAAGTATGATTACTACCTATGTGGCCCAAATCCATTAATTAATCCTGCTTCCTCTATTATATTACGAACCCAATTGTTTATAGAAGTAGAACTAGAAGTTCGACTTTGAGACTTAAGGTGAACATTCAGATCACCCATAACCACCCACGGCTGAAAAAGATTATCACTGAGATCTTTAAAAAAATTCCATTGTGACTTTTTAATGTCATCATATGTCACCCAGGGTTAGACATAACCAAAAGATGTATTATGTTATCTTTGACACATACTATATCATAAGGGAAACCTTGTTTCCAAAGTAGAATAAGGCCTTCAGCTCTACCTACTGAACTTACAAATAGTGAATTAGGATAGCAGTAAGTCTGAGTAAAGTCTTTGGCTTCTTCTTCATTTATATTTGTTTCACTCAAAAATATTATATCCGGATTATGATCTTTTATGATATCTCTTAAGTAATCTCTGGTTTCTTTAGATGCAAAGCCTTGTACATTTCATGTTAAGACTTTCATTGTGCTAGTTTTAATGATTCTAATTTGCAATAACAGTTGAATACCATGATAAAATAAATGTTGAAAAAATTGAACAGAAATAGTTTGGGAAATGTATAAGAGATGAGAGTGTACCTGGTCACCAGTGCTGGATGTTTTGTTGCCGAAAGTCCTTGAGTAGTTTTGCTCTGAAACAGTCCCATGATACGATGGATAAGAATTTAGAGTACGATTTGAATCATCCATGATTAATTGGGTATTTTCTGAAGATTCAGCAATAGCATAAGAGGAGAATCGATTGAGTTGATTTTGTTCATAGAGATTTATAAGAGACTGAATTGGACCCTTTAAACCTCTAGTCACATGAGCAGTTGCCGGATCTATGTTTACCTGATTATAATTATCCATCGATAGATCAAATTCCCCCATTTGTAGATAGGTTCTAATCAAATTTGAATCTAGGGCACCTTCTAATCCTGGTGATGGAACATGAGAAGAAATTTCTTTTTCCAAATTGGGATTGTTGATAAACTCTAGAAGATTACTAGGAGCATCAGTTTCCTCTAGTTGAGAACATTTGGTATTAGGGTTGCTACTTTCTCCCATTTCCATTCTCAGTCTCTTTCCTTGTCTAAAGCCTGTCTGTTCAAATGTTCTGCCTCGACTAACATTAACATGTATCATACCTTGTGTATCATACCCAACCGAAGTAACTGGCACGCTATGACTTACTGAGTCAACTCGTTGAAAAGTCTCCCTTTCCACCTGGTTTTGCTCTGTAGTACAGATCACCATTGGCGCAGAAATTTGAGCAGAATCTTAATTAAAAGCCCCAGCAGTCATTATCTGTTGATTTGTAGTTACTGCATGTGCTCGATCGTTGGTGACAGTTACTGCATGTGGGATTTCCATATCAGTCTGCATCTGAGAAGTGCTAGCCGATGAAGCTTTAACTCCTCTATTGTCTAGATTGCTCCAAAAAGGTGGATCAAGAATTGAATTAGTAGATAAGTAACCCTTTTGCTGCTGTAGTAGCAAGTATGCTATTTCCTCACATTCATTTTCTTTATGATCAATAGTATAACAATATCCACACAAATTGAATGGTTGTTTCTCATCAAATAGTCTAATCCAGACCTCTTCTCTTACAACATTCTTCATCCAAAAGCCTCTACGTAAAGGATCTCTAACATCAATTAAAACTTGCACTTTTTGAACCTTTCCTTAATGTACCACACAATCTGGTGGATCTAATTCTCGTACTTCTCCTATTGCAGATCCAATACTTTTGAAAATAGTTGGGTTTGCAAACTCAGGTTGCATGTTGTATAGTCTTAACCAAAGCAGTTGTTTTGTGAGATTAATCTTACTTTTTGGGATTTTGGGATTCCATGGCTCCATTAAGAAAAAATCTCCTTCTATAAACCATGGCCTGAATTTTAGTACCAGATCATATTCCTCATGTGAATAAAACTTGACCATATGGTAATCCGGGTCTTCTTTTTTGATGAAAATTTCTTTACTTTTGATCCATAGTTTTTTGAATTTTTTATCCAACTCTACAACAGTTAATTTTTTATCTGCATAGAGCTTTGCTAAGAAGAAAAATTTACATTGATTAACTCATTCAATTAAGTCATTTGAGGATATAACTGGTTGTTTTAAGGCTTTGAGTCTTTCTGTGAGAGAAGCCGTACCCATTCACTCTTGGACTTCTCTAACTTGGTTTTCCATTACAGGAAGTTGTGGAGGAGAATCAACTTTGCATGGGTAAAATAGACAGAGAAGTAAAGAGAACATCATAAGATTATTCAGACTGCCATAGTTTCGGTTAATGAATGTTGTACACTTGTTGAAAGATTTTGAAAACTTGGCAGATGAACAAGTATGCTTATAAGATTTTGAAAACTTGGCAGATGAACAAGTAGGATATAAGCATAGCTATGGGTTAAATAGCTACGTTTGAAGAAAACAATGAAAGATAAGGAAAAGATCGCCAACTGAGAATAAGATTTGATTAAAAAAGTATCAATTTGGATCTTCTGGTGTAAAGGAGATATAAAAAGGTATGGGATCTGATTAGAATATTGATAAATCACTGAATGGAAGGGACGGAGGCAAAACTGCTCAATTGTCTCGATAGCACATCCAGCAAGGTGAATCGGTACCAAGAGGAAATCACCAAAAACACACATATGAGTGGATATAAATTATAAGAAAAATATTAGAAGATAGAGAACTTTTGAATTATAACATGCAAGAAAGAAAAAGAGAGATTCAATTAGAAATTGATTAGAACAGTGTTACTGATGATGACTGAGTTAACATCGATCCATGGAGGTCTTCTTATTCGTTTGATTGTAGAACTTGTTACCATTGTTTTTGCGTCTGAAGCGCAAGTTGGCAAATAATGCTAGTACCATCCATAGGATTGAGCTATTATATCTTCATTATAGATCTATATATTTTCATAATGTTAGTTTCCATTTTTCATTCTTCTGATCGATCAGGAGAAGAAATCTAGGATTTTTTTGTTTTGTTTTGCATTTTCGTTATGTCCGTTTATCGGGTTTCTCCCATATGTCAAAGGAGCAAGGGAATATAAATGTCTTTTCCACATTTTAAATAAAATTTGGACCACCGGCGGTTAAATGATATTTTCCACTGGACAGTGGGATAACTACTTGGTTGGGCTTTGGTCCAACCAGCAAATTTCCCTATTTTTACGTATACTCTATAATAAAGTAATGGAACTTATGATGCCTGAATTCCATTGCCTCGCCTCACTGCCCGAATATGGGAATATACGAAAGAAATAGAGAAATACCACAAAATCCATCTCTTATATTCTCAAACTTAATTGTGTAAAGTCTATTCGAATCTGAAAACCGAAATTTATAAGGATTAAAAGAAAATCCTCTTAGAACTATTATTTAAAAGCGTAAATTGAGTCGAGCCACGCAATTTAGAAAATTCAATAAACAACTCAGGTTGGGGATGCATATTGTCTTTTGCAAAGTAGTGAATCTCAAATCTCGGCTTCATCTAGGCCCGAACCAAGATATTTTAACAGCTTTATCTCAGTGATATTTTTAGTTAAATCTCGAAATCTTTGTTTTCAAATTTTATACCACATCATCAAGCAGTTGATGAAGAAATAAGAGATTTTAGACTTCCTTGAACTCGCCCCTCATAATATGAATCACAATTTTTCCAAAAGTAAATCGAGTTTTACATGGTTGGTTTTGATATTTTATATTAAAATTCTTAAACTCGCTAACTCGTCTCTGTGAGTATCTTGTTTTGTCGAGATTGAGAGCAAAGACTATGAATTCTCAACTTTTTCGACAGAAACGAACTACACTGGTCACTTAACAATTTAACTATACATGTCGGATCATATCCCACGGCCTACCCAAGCCTCTTATATATTTGAGCTAGTATGGAGTGCGGACTGGGGAGGATAGCCTTGAAAGATGTCAGGTTTAGGGTTAGTCCATTTTTGGGACAAGACGTGACATAATCTGAACAGTGAAAAGGGAAATAATTCTAGCTTTAGGATCGGCAGTGGGTGGAGAAGGAAGTGATTAAGGTATGGATTTATTGTCCCAAATTTGGACTATAAAATTTGTCCCAGCTTTAGCATTTTCCTGAACCATAAAATTTACAGTACTGCTTCTGGCTAACAACTAGGAGTGCAAGAGGGCAATAAGTAGACCTATCATTATTATGGATATAAATAAATCCAGAAGAAGCTTTATAGTACTTCTTGGACTAATACAGGTCAATAGACTATAATAATTGATTTACCCAAACAGGGAGGGTTGTTTCCACTAGGTCCCCTAGATAGTGAGACCAACATGTACATCTATGTAATTGTTAAGAATCTTAAGATGCACATTGGTCAAATTCGAAGAATCAACAACCCAAGTTGATACATTGAAGACAAAAATGGAGTTGTTTTCAATGTGCTTTTACCTCTACATTTGTTTCAACTTTCAATTCAAGCTTTTTCGCAGTCAGCTACAAAAAGAAACAAACTTTTGGAGCTTCCTTCATCATATGGCCTAAC
The DNA here is from genome assembly GCA_023531105.1 of Papaver atlanticum. Classification (NCBI taxonomy): domain Eukaryota; kingdom Viridiplantae; phylum Streptophyta; class Magnoliopsida; order Ranunculales; family Papaveraceae; genus Papaver; species Papaver atlanticum. Next base: position 2,193,169 of record JAJJMB010012638.1, read on the forward strand.
TTGGTTGAAATTTTCCTTGGTTGAAAATATGTTTCTTGTTTCATCTCAATCAATGACTGTAATGCATGGCCATGCGACCCTTTGGCATGTAAAGTGGCGAGCCGTCCGTGAGGATCTTTTCCGAAACTACTGGAAAAAAATTAAGTCTCTTTTTTTCTTTCTCTCTTTTCATCACTTATTTTTTTTGTTTATTGATGGATATTCCATGCATGGAAAGCCTATGAATTTTATTGGTTTTAAAAGGTTTATGTAATTACTGCACTTGCGTTTAATTGGTGTGGTGTTAGACTGTTAGTGATGTTGTGTTTTTCACGAAAAAGAAATGATAATGACATTACCTTTATTGACTTGAACAAGTTTAGAAGAAAAAAAATATGTAATTAGTGTTAATTAAGTTTGCACGCTAATTATCACCAAAAGCCAAAGATAGAAAAATAGATACTAGTAAATTAATGATCATAGAAAAATAGACGACTGAGGTAAATTGCCTTGTAATCGTCGACTAATCTAAAGTGATCACAACTACCATTACCACAGCAACATGTACCGATATTGACAAAGAACAATATGCATATCGAGGGAGAGATACGAGAGATCTAATAGAACCATGAAGTTCCTTTCATTTCTGTCGATGGTGGTGTTAATCATACAAGTGATCCGCAAGGGCATATATACGTTGGCCGTAATGCATTGGGGTCATTTAGATGCTTGCCACTTGCCAGAGTGCCTCCAAAGATAACATGTAGTATTATAATTCAATCATGCATGATTTACATGGTCAGACATTTGAAGCCCATGCACGATACGGCTGTGAACCAATGTGAGGTAGACACCAAAAGAAAAAGGCAAGCTTTTTGCCTCCATTATTAGCGTGTCCACAGACCTACCTTCTCTCTTAGCCATAACTCTGAAAGTTCCTGTTTGGTCCAAATGGTCCAACAAATGGCAAAGATTTTTGCAGGCCAGATTTTATTCCCCATGGACTGAGCCCAAATGGTCCAACAATGGCAATAATTTTTGTTATGCGAAAGATAATTTATTTGTTGATTGAATAAGTTTGGAGGAACACTTATCATAATATGATTGGGCGCATACCCTCGCCAAAGTTTGGAGACTTTAAAAATCTGGAATGCTTTGCCAATATATCTGCAAACTTATTACTTTCTAACAAGATAAGGTGTGGGAGGAGGTTTTCTGTGCAATGGGTATCGAACAGCTGCAACATTACTATTTGAATTGTTTTGACTGATAAAACGAAAAAGATCATGAATTCTTCTTATTGTAATGACATGATTAGGTTTTGCTCCATCAAAAGTAGTTCTGCATCTCTCCTTTCATAGCCTCTAGATTGTATAGGTCATATGGATGATCCGCTCATCCTCATATTGTGCTTGAGGATTGAACCAACTGCATAACCCACATTTAGTAACTGGTCATTTTGCAAAGAACTTAAACCACCTGGAACAAAAATTTAAATTGCTCTAGTGAAGTTGCATTGCATAATGAGATAGTCTAACGTTTCCAGATTCTGACTGCAATAAAGGCAATCAGATACTGCACACACATTCCTCATAATCCTTTCACTAGAAGATACATTGTCAGTAAGACGTTTCCATAGGAAGAATTTTATCTTATGAGTTTGTTTGTGGGTAAAAACGACTCACAGGTTTTCTGGTAAAAAAGTGGTGGAGGAGGAAAGTGCTCGCTGAAGCAGGTGCTCGAAGTTGCGAATCATCTGAACCTTTAAACAAATGTACTACACGGGAATACTTTGAGTTCGAGAGACTAATTTAACCAAGACAATGGCCGTTCCAGGTTCAATTCGGTCAAAAGAGGAGGAGAAGGGTCGATCTGTAGGTAGGGAAGCTGAGATTGTGTGGAGATCAATGGGGATTGATCGGTAGGTGATGTGATGTGTTAAACTGCTGTAAAGATGATTCTCTGTGTAGATGAGAGAAATCCTCTATATCTGATAACTTGACAGTGATGAGTCTTAGTTGTTGTTAGTTATCAGATCATAGGTTCAGAAACCTCTTTATAACAGCACATCAATCTCCTGTAAATGATGACAGTTGAAGGTAGTGGAAGAATGAGGAAGTGAGAGATCGTGTCGAAACCACTTCCACGTTGCATGGATGACTTGGTTGATCAATCATCCACTTTCCATTTTCTTTTTTAACTTCCAGCACGGCTTACCACAACTCTCATCATGGATGTACCTCACATCGCACGTGATGTAGGCCTCTAGACAAAAACCCTAGTGACATCCCCCAATGTAATGTGAATTGATGTCTCATGTGTGAGTGGTCAATCTTTGACCTAAGGTTATGAGTCTCATGAACTGAACCGACGAAGTTCAATATTATGATAGATGAAGCATGGAGTGTTGAAACAGCAACATGCTCTGCAGATCATGAATGTTGGATTAGGTCACTGGCTGTGTCATATCATTATGCTAGTTGAAGCAGTAATGGTAGTCGAATGACTTAGAGATGGCTTTATGAGATTGCTGGACCGATCATAAACCATAATGTTGGTGCACAGAGCACTTGTGAAAATAATCATCACTGAATGATCGTTGAAGGTCTTTCTCGATCCATGTGTCACGAGTCAATCGAATGACGATGAGAGATTATAATATTAAAATAATGGCTAAAAGACTAAATAAATGTTGGTTAATGAACCAATAAACTACTGATAGCTGGATCAGTATTAAATTCTCAAATATTAATAGCTGAATCATCATGAGAAATACTGCCACTCGATTGATAGCTGAATCAATATGAGGAATATTGCTCTAAGCAATTAAATATTGATAGTTGAATCAATATTGCCAGAAATGGACCTGGTTGGTCGTGACCCATTGCTAGCTCAAGCAATTACGGTATTGTCAGATGGAGCATTGATGATTAAAGCAAGTATTGCTAGTCAGAGCAAATATTGCTAGATCCGTGAATAAGTGGTAGCAAGACCAAATAAAATATTAATTAAAAATATTGACCGAATATTATTTAATTAATTAATTAAAAATATTGACCGAATATTATTTAATTAATTAATTAAAATATTGATTGTTGAATCAATGTTAAAATATTGGTGTTTGAACATGTTCGGAATTATGCTAGACAGAGTATTCAGTTCAAAACCCTAATTATGATCAATGGATGGTCGACTGAGAGGCAACCAATGGATGAGAGATGGAGCGCCTCTACTAGTGATGGACCGACCATGTAGTATTTTGGATGCTAGACTGAGCATTTACCAAACTCCTTTGCAGAGCAGTTGGTGAAAAGATGATTAATTGATGTTTAATCATTATTAAAATTGTGCTTTACCGAGCAATAGGTAGTAGAACCTAGTCATGGAGAGAGGAGGGACCGAAGTTAGCCATATGAACACTTTCATATCAACCTTATTCATCTTAACCATAACTAGTTCAAATGACTCAAATGAAACTAGTTCTAGAGTTGTTCAATTGTTTATATTCTCATAGAAGTATACAAGACACA